>JABUQX010135238.1:0-30945 GCA_015478945.1 Trachelipus rathkii | reverse complement strand
CCCAAATGAACAAATTTATTCGACTCATTACTCAAGCAAAAAGGTCTAACGTGTTCACATTCATACCGGCAGTAAATCACGCACACAATTGATAAATTCCAATTATCCCACGTATATAATATAAAGATATATATATATATATATATATAAGATATATATATATATATATATATATATATATATGGGTTATTATAAGTAGTATATATAGTTGGTTGTTATATATATATATATTATATATATATATATATATATATATATATATATAGGACCTAAGTTATGTGTTTACGACTCCGTTAGTTTTGATATTTTTTGTTTTTGTTTTTTGGTGTTTAGTGTCGTGGCCCTCCAGCCTCTCCCTACCGGGTATGGAAAGGCAACTTCCTCCGTCCCCGTCGGCTCGAGTCCCCTAATATTTTTTAATTTTTTTAAATTTTGTTTCCACATTTTTGTAATTATCTTATATGCTGATTCCAAATATGTAATTGATTTTTCTGTAAGTGTCACACTTTTCGAGATATTTCATATTTGAATTTTTTTTTATATAAATGTGATTTTTAAAAAACATTATTTAAAATATTTCGAACTTTGAATTTTTATATGTTGGTACTCAATTTTAACCTTAAATTTCAAGAGCAACTTACGGTTTAAATTGTGAAAAATCCCTACTGAGTTAAATAACAGTAGCCTGAAATACCTGCAATCCGTTGAGCAATGTGGTTATTCCATTTTACACTAATATATATATATAGCAGCAGTTATTATTGTTGCTGTTATATATGATAAGTAAATATAAATAGGGCGACATATTCCTAAATATATATGAGATATATATATATATATACATATATATATATAGGTCAGCGTTTCGATTAGGCGTCATATGTATCTTAAAAACTATTAATGCTACAGTAAAAAGGAATACACTTTTGGAATCAGCGTAAAATTTTAGTTATGAAAATTATTATTTAAAAAAAGTGGTTTTTAAAAAAGTTAATAAAAGTAAAATAGTAATTTTAAACTTATTTTAATTAAACGTAACCTTACGTTGCCCTTTAAATAATTGTTGGTGTTTAAAACTAAAGAATACCTAAGGGGTATACTGGCAACTGATGGCAGGAGAGTCGGGGTCTCTTGGTCTTCCGGACACGGTAGGACTATTTCCCCCTGGCGGGGAGGGTCTCTTGGTATTTGTGTCGTGGTGGTTCCTCCGTCTCCTCTACGGGTATGTGGAAAATGAACCTCCCTATGTTCCTGCCTGCCTCGAGCCCCTGGCTGCCCCATATATAAGATATAGGTAAAGCTACTAACGCCCAGCCACGGAACGGGGAGCTCGATCAAAAAAAATTTCACAGGTAGCCTCTATGATACAAATAGATGTTTTAGGGTCGAAATGAAAAACAAAAACAAAAACAATCATATCTCAAAACTACAATAGCTACAGCGAAAGGGAATACATTTTTAAATCCTGGTAAAATTTTAGTAAGGAAAATGTAACAAGAATTCCTTGGGCAGTAAGCGTCATAACCGATGGTGTTAAAGCCGGTCTTCCGGCCTTCCGGGGAATTGCGGGGGTAGGACTATTTCCCTCTGGAGGGTCCCCTGAACCCCCACTTTTTGGTATTTATGTCGCGGGGTTCCTCCGCCCCTCTACGGGTATGGAAAACGTCCCCTGTGTTCCCCGTCGGCTCGAGCCCCCTACATTGCTGTGTAATACCTTTACAAACAATATATATATATTATGTCCCTAGACGGTAAAAAAAAAAAAAAAAAAAAAAAAAAAAAAAAAAAAAAAAAAATTCATTTCGACCCTAGAACATCTATCATGTATCATAGATGCTACCTGTGAAAATTTTTTGATCCGAGCTCCGTTCCGTGTGGGCGTTGCGCGATTCCCGTCCATATGGCTACAGCAGCATACAGTTGCTGTTGTTGCTGGCTGTTGCTACAGCAGCAGCATACAGCATAGTATATATATACATATTATTTTGTTGCTGTTGCTGGTTGTTGTTGTTATACATATATATATATATATATATATATATATATATATATATGGTTGTTGGATATTATCAACAGGATAGATCATATATATATTGCTGTTATTATATATATATATATATTATTACAAAACAAATTTAACGACTCTCGTAAATCAAACCCCGTTACAACGAACTATGTGAATTTACAGACACATTAAACGAATTTACAGAAGAAATGAAGACCCCGTTAAAGTGAACTGTGTTCAAGGTCTCAAAGAACATAAAATTTTCCATATTAGATTAACATATTTATTGTTATTTATAATTATTTATAATTCATTTATTTCATTAACCATAGTTATTTAATACGTTTCAGAACTAACTTTTTACGCTGATTCCAAAATGTATTCCGTTTTACTGTATACCATCAATCGTCTTTACAATACCGAAAAGAGATGATCTAACGCTCGACATATATATATATATATATATAAGAGTATATGGCGAAGTATAGGTGGTAGCATATATATATATATATATATATATATATATATATATATGTTATATATATATATATATATATATATATATATATATATAAACACCCTCCACCTATCGCGGGGAATGCGTTCCAGACCCCCCCGCGATAGGTGAAAATCCGCGAAGTAGCGGAGAGAGGAAAATTTATACTATTTATATACATTTTAAGTCTTACATCATGTACTCAAACGACTCTTATGCCATTATATATACACAGCAGCAGCAGGTAAAGAGCGTTATGTTGCTGTTGCTGGTTGTTGCTGGCTGTTGGCTGTGGTTGCCGCTGCTGGTTGTTGCTTGCGCATAGGCGCATATTATTATACATGCCAGCTACAGTTAGCTAGTTAGTTAGCTAGTTAGTTGGCCATATATTATATGCAGTATATATATATACATGTATGGCTATATTATATATATATATATATATATTATGTTGTATATATTATATGTTACATATATACATATATATATATATATTATATTATGCCATACATACATATTATTATATTGTTATTACATGCTAAGTTATATTGGTTGAGCATACATACATTACAAGCTACATATTATTTATTGCAGATAAAGACATATATACAGCTACAGCCATACAGTTGAAGAAGCTGTACATGAAGGCTGAAGCTATTATTGTTGTTGGTTATTGTTGTTGCTGGCTATTATTATTATTACATAGTATATATATGGCGTATTATTATTATTATTATTATTATTATTATTATTATGTATTATTATTATTATATTATTGGTTATTATTATTATTATTATTGTTATTATATATTATATATTACATATTATTATTATTAGCATATATATAAAGATATATATATATTATTATTATTAATATTATTATATATATTATTATTATTATTATAATACATATTATTACATATTACATATATTATTATTATTATTATTATTATATATTATACATATATTATTATTATTATTATTATTATTACTATTACTGCTATTATTATTACATACATATTACATATTGCAGCATACAGCAAAGAAGGCTGGTAGCTGCCGCTGGCTGGTTATTACATGTTGGTTGGCGCTGCTGCTGCTGCTGGCTACACATTACACATACATGCCATTGTTACATGTATATTAGCTGTGGCTGCTGGTTAGAGCACACATATGAAGAAGAAGATATATAAGGCTATTATTATTGCTCTCCTCCAGTTATTATTATTATACATATTATTATACATATATATATATTATTATTAGTTATATATATTATTATTATTATTATTATATATATATATATGATATATATTATATATATTATTATTATTATTATTAAACATATATTATATTACATATTATTACATACTACATATATTAAGGTTGTTGCTGGGAGCATATATATGTTGGCTACATATTATTATAGTATATATATATATAAGTAAAGGTGCATATGGCAGTAAGGCTGCTGCTGCTATGTTGTTGCTACAGTGGTTGGGTTGCTGTTAGCTGTTATTGTTGGTTGGTGGGTTATTGCTATATATATATATATATATAAGGTTATTAGCTGTTATATTATGCTATATTGTTACAGTTGCTATTACATATATATATATGTGTGAAATTGCATATTAGTACCCTTCGATATCGTGAGAACTACGGTATTTACAGGAAAACCAATAACATATTTGGAATGAGCATACGAAGTTTATTATCCGGAAATGTGTATTGTTAAAAATTGCATAACAAAAAAAATAGTTTATAAAGTTTATGAAGTGTACGATAAGTTTTAAAATTTGATATATGGATGTTCGAATGGGGAATTACAGAAAAGAAAATTAGTATTCGTTCGGACAATGTTGCTAGATTATGTGTATTCGCTATGTTCTAATAAGTATGAATTAGTCGGTTTTCTAAAACATTTTAATTTAACAACAAGTTGTAAAAAATGTGTTAAATGCAAAAAAGATTGTAAGTTATATGAATTTAGAAATAGCTATAGATATAGATGTGTTAAAAGAAGTGTATGAATAGCTATAGTGCCATAAAAAGAAATACGTTTTTATGGAATGTTCGCATAAAATACAGTACAGTGTTTAAAATAATTTTTTTTTCGTTAATGGAGCGAGACAAACGTTAGTGAGAAAATTTTAGGATTATCTTCTCATACAATCGTTGACTGGTACAGGTTTTGCCGGGAGGTTTGTGAGGCAGAAACTTTAAGTAAACAAATTAAGCTTGGTGGTGAGAATAAAGTCGTTGAAGTTGACGAAACAGTGTTTGGGAAACGTAAATATTCAAAAGGGAGACTAGTGAAAAGCAAATGGGTGATTGGTGGGATTGAAAGAGGATCAGGCAATTGTTTTTTTGTTCCTGTTCAAAACAGGAATAGCGAAACAATAACAAATATTTTAAAAGAGTACATACTTCCTGGAACGACTGTAATAACCAATGAGTGGAAGGGTTACCGTAATTTGAATAAGTTACATTTAAATTATCTTCGTGAATCCAGTGGATGGGGCATGCACAAACACAATAGAAGGAGAGTGGTCGAAGGTATATATTGGAAATGTGAATAAACGATTTATAAAGCAAAATAAAGTAATGTAACGCAAAATAAGAATTTTTTTTTTTTAATTTCACTTAAAAGCCAAAATCCCTAACAAGGCCTAAGAAAACGCATCTTTTAAGTTATTTGTGTGCGTATATTTGGTTGAAGGAAAATAGAGGACCAAACATTTTTTAAAATTTTTTATAGAAGTAATAGAAAAACAGAATAAAGAATTTGAAGGTAAGAGAAAATAAAATTTTATAATTTTTATTTTTATTTTTTTGTTAAAAGGCTAAAAACGTTTTTTTTTTAACTAAAGGAATACCATAGTGTAAACCGCAAAGATGGCAGGAGTCGGGGTCTCTCGGCCTTACCGGTGGACGACGGAGGGGACTTCTTCCCCCTCTGTCCCCGTCAACCCGAGCCCCTAAATGAGCGTACCCCCGTCAGCTTGAGGCCCCTAAATGAGCTTAAAAAAAATTACATTTCCGGTAATACTTTTTATACCCTGATTACAAATTTGTAGTTTGTCTTTCTGTAAGTATCGTAGTTTTCGAGATATCGACGGGTAGCTTACTATTTTACAATTTGGCCATATAGATATATAGCCAATAGTGTGCCGTGTACGATCTCACATCAGCAAACTACATAGCTGAAGCGAGTCTATTGTTGCTTACAGTTTATGTGGGTATCAGAGAGAGAGAGAGAGAGAGAGAGAGAGAGAGAGAGAGAGAGAGAGAGAGAGAGAGAGAGAGAGAGAGAGAGAGAGAGAGAGAGAGAGAGAGAGAGAATTCAAACCACTCGAGAATTTATATGTACATACATATGTACATTATACTTATGTATGCACATGTATGCTATATATGCGTATATTTTAAGCCTGTATACTGTAAAAGCTTCCTATGCTATTAAGTACGTATATACATATAAAATAAATTTTAAAATTTGATATATGGACGTCCGAATGGGGAATTACAGAAAAGAAAATTAGTATTCGTTCGGACAATGTTGCTAGATTATGTGTATTCGCTATGTTCTAGTCGGTTTTCTAAAACATTTTAATTTGATAAGCAGTATAAAAAAAATTAAAATGCGATATAGATATTATTTGGAAAAAAACCGCCATGCACTGAAGATGCGAAAAGTAAACCGTGAACCGCGATATAGCGAGGGATTACTAATATATATATATATATATATATATATATATATATATATATATATATATATACAGCAAGTAGTTAAGGCTATATATATATATATATATATATATATATATATATATATATATATATAAGATATATATATATATTGTATGCTCCGCGCAGGAGGCCGTTGAAGTCTTCACTGAAGACACTCAAGCAGCCTCCGGAAGAAACGCCACTTTCTCGTGACAACGCTCACTCTCTCCAACATTTAATATTCTTCTATTGAAGGTGGTTATTCAAGACCCCTCACCTAACCCTTTCAATATATATATATATGCTATTATATAGCAGTTAGCAGCAGTGCTGGCGCGTTGTTGCTGGTTGCTGGTTGTTGGGCGTTGCTAAGGCATAAGGTTGGGTTGGGCTACTATAGCAGCAGCAAGGTTGGGCTATATATGGATATATATATGGCGGCGCGCTGCTACATATATAGTATTTACTTTCTCTATCTTTCCTTTTACCTCCCTTCATTTCTCACAGATGGGAAGTAGGATGCGTGACATGCACGGACAAAGAATAGTAAAGTAGAAGAGCATGACGTTAATCGAAATGAACCTTCCCACTCCCCACAATTCCAGGGACCCTAACCGCTAGGCAAACTAGGCAAATGCCTAGGGCGGCAGAATATGAGGGCAGCCCTAGGTGGCTAGAACGAGGCAGACAACGACAGCAAAAACGAAAAAAAAAAGAGTGAACTGATTAATTAACACAGCAGCATATATATATATATATATATATATTATATATATATAAGTTGTTATATATATATATATATATATATATATATATATTAAGTGTTATATATATATATATATATATATATATATATATTAATTTTACATTTTAGGTGAATTTTTTTTTAGCCTACGGCTGAATGAATGCTTAAGAGGGCACTGCCCACACCATCCTCTCATCCCCTTAAGTTGAAACCCGTCGTAGTCAAAAAATCCGCCCAAGATCTTCACAACACCTTGACGGACCCTCACTGTGGTATCTCATCAATGTAGTGATCATTCCCTGGGCCAGACTTACAGCCATATCCCCTCACAATAACTTGCCATTCACTCCTTTTATGCAGCCTTTTCCTTGCCTCTGCCAAACTAACATTCCTTTCCTTCAGAATTACTTTACAGACTCTATCCACCTTTTCTTTGGTCTCCCAGCAGGTCGATTCCCACCATACTTACAACTTAAGACTAAGTCAAGTTGGCAGGTTTTGGGCTTTAAGTTATAAAGGTTAAACTGCATTTATGGCAACAGCTTATTAAAATACTTATGGCGTGGTTGGACGTTATCAACTATCGTGTTCCCACCGTCTCACATATAATCTAGTTCCAATGATGAGGCTTCCTTTGCCAAAAATCTTTCTCTCAAACGAGAGCACACGAGAGAACTTAAACTTTATATTTATGATGACATCTGGTACAAAACTACTCAATCTTATAAGAATGTTTGCAGTCTTTCAACCTTCTGAAAAGGATCAACTTCAGATCAGACTTTCCTATCGTTGTCCGTCAGGGTGTCCCCAGCGGAGATCGGTTATAGGAAAATCAGATCTGGAGTTATTAATCCTTTTCAGTTCGAGAGAAGCTTACCATATATCTGAAACATATTTCAGAGAAGATTAAATAGATTTTTACCAGACACAATCATGAATATTCATAGTCTCGTCGATAATGCTCGACATTTTTCAGGATACAGAAACCATAATCTTTGGTGATTTCTGGAGACAGTAAAGTTTCTTAGAAAGAAACATAACCTTTTTAACAGTTCTTGAGTCGGAAACTTGTAGGAGATGATGATCCGTGTCAAGAAGAATCGCCTAATCATAACAATTGCCCATTAATGTTAAATAAAAAAAGGTCGTTCAAATTAGATATTTCAATTCACAATTCTTTTCAACATTTGCGGAAGCTATCGACGGTCTCGATAGGCCCGTGTGACTTCTTTCTGTCTCAATATTTCTCATCTTATGGTCGTACTTACATAGTAGTTTCAAGGATGTGATTTCAGTTTTTAAAATTGTTTCATAAAGTCGCATGTAAGAACTAGTATCGAATCTGGGACTCATAAAATGAGTTTTAAAATTTACCTCCATCATCTCGAAATGATCTTATGAAGTCTCTCCAACTTCTGAAATATGAAGATTTTCGTTCTAGATGCTACAACGAATATTTGTCGAGCCTTCGCCAAACCTTTCATGGTACAACAAAGAGGACAACAAAGTTCTGTCATTATTCATACTTTCACCTGAGGAACAAACCAATTTGAACTGTATCAAACGATCATTTACTCTTGAGTGCTCTAATTCAAAGTGGTTTAAGAGTTCAAAAAAATCAATGTCTATAACCGACTTCAGCACCTCCTCTCCACCCCGGGTCTGACCCTACTGCTTATTCTTCTGTGGCTTCTCCCCCTTCCCTACCCATCCAGAAACCAAAAACTGTTTGCCCAGTTCCAAGGGGTTGTTTTAGATACAAGAAAGCGATTTTAACAGCTTCTATTCCCTACCTAGAAGGTTTGGATTCCACTCGTTCTGGTACGATATTACAATTAAAGATTTAAAACTAAAACATCACCTGAGTGCAGAAGAGGGAGAGTAAAATCAATCGTGAATAATCAGAAAATTCGCTTATTTACCCTTTGGAAATGATCAGGAAAGGAAGAGATGATAAATTTTCTTACCAGAAACTGATATACCTATTAATCTACTTTGTTAGAGCGTTTCCCTCGAGAAAATTAGCCCCCATTAAGCTATTCGATTATATTCTACGTTTCATCTTTTGGAACCCGGAAAAGGAGTGACTTGAAGCGATCGTTTGAATTCATCTACCACTAACTTGTAACTAAAATTGAAAAAGTGAGATTAGTTTTATTGGAAGACATTTTGACATGGTCCAATTACTGCTTAGAATGTTTGCATTCTTTATTCGAGCTTACATAGATATTTCATAAGGCTGAAAGGTTTAACCTTTAACCTTTCATAAGGCTGAAAGCTTTAACCTTTAAATTATATGCCAAATTCTTTATCAAAGTTAAAATGTATACAATCCTAAAACTGGATTCGTGAAGCAAAGAAGCCATTAGAGTCGAGATTGAAGGATCATGAGACTTGCATTGCACCATTATGATGCATTGCTCTCATGCAAGGCATCATTAATATTAAAAGAATAAACAAGATTGTAAAAATAGGGATAAAGTAGAAGTACAAACTTGTGAAAATTCACACCGCCAAGAGAGTAAGAACAAATTACATCAATGAAAAATTTTAAGAATATGTTGTGAAAAATATGAGAAAGAACAAAGGAAGTTCGGAGAGCAGCGTCGTACAAGATGCTTATGATACACTGTGCAACTTCAGTCAGACATTGTAGAGGTACATAGGTCAAAACGATATAATAATAAACAGCTGACGAAATTACAGTGATAGAGTTATTAATGATTGGAAAGAGATTTCAGCTTTTAAATATAGTGTGTATAGGTTTCGTGGAGTGAAGACGTGTCCAAGTGTGCTCTTAGTGAAAGAATAATATCTTTTTTATTTATTATGTTTATGTAGTGTGTGTATAGTGAAAGTGTATTTTTCAAACCTTATTTTGTTTTAATTAGCTTTATCAAACCATTTGACATTGAAACCATTTTATTTTAGAAAGTTCTACGTACGAGGTTTTAAAAAGATATGTCCTAGTTTTTTTTTTGAGTCAATGTACAGGACCCACCACGGCTCACAAAGAAGCGGCCACACTGGGTTTGAATAAGCAACTCCCTGGGTGGTTCCTGGCATATACATATTTTAAATGTCAAGGAAAATTTGAATGGCGAAATGAATATTCAGTCAAAAGCTAATAAAAACTAAATAAAATTATATCCTTACATTTTAAATAGTCTTAATATTACATAACAAAATCATATGTTGTAAAGAACATTCACTTCTTGGAGATACAAGAAAATAGAGTTACTGCTAAAGTGGGAAGATTCAGATAAGATAAGGGATAATCTTTTAGAAGGTTTATGGACCATAAAGTAGGAAAATAACGACGGCGATTGGAGTCCAGTTGGGAACAATCTATGAAGATATGGCGACGGCAAAATTTGCCGATGTGAGGGGGGTCCCGTGACATATAGTGACTGTGAGCGATATTGGTGCGGCCAATACGGAGGGGTGTAAGGGCTTTCGTCGGTGGTAGGAAGAACACTCACCAATGTTCGGCTTTATATTTCTAGGTTTCGCTCCCCGCTGATCATTCGTCCAGCACTCTGGCCAATGAGATCGATAGCCTTATAGGAGAGCAGGGTAGTAATCAGTTGATGGGAGGCGGCCTTGCCTGGAACAGCTCCGAAAAGAAGAGGCTGCAATTTTGGCCTCTCTATCAGCGATTTCATTTGCCAGTTACCCCGACTGAGAAGGGGGGCCCAACATAGAATGATTTGTTTCTTATGGGAGTGGAGCAGCCGAAGAAATTGTTGTACAGCGGATACCCTTGTCTTTTTATAATAAAGTGTTTTTAGCGCTTGGAGCGCGCTGAGCGAATCTGAATAAATGACATAAGAGTGGACTTGGTTAAGGAATAGAATTAGAGAAAGGGCGATCATTATAACCATTAATTCTGCCGTAAAAATTGAAGCATGTGGGGGAGGATATGGGAAAGGTTGCGGTTAGGAAAGGCAGCAGAGACGCCCACACTGTCCCCTGTTTCAGAGCAGTCAGTAAACACTGGAGTAAATTCACCGTGAACTACGGAATGAGACAGGAATGATGCCTTTAACAAGGCAGTAGGGTGGCTAGATTTGGAGAGAGAGGTCCGCTTCAAGCAAATGGTGGGAGAGGGGAATAGCCAAGGTGTATGCCCTTCGTCGTAAGAGAAAGGCAACACCTTTTATAAAGGAATGTTAAGGAAATTAAGGATGTTTTGAACTGTTTGCAAATGGCCAGTAATTAGGATTCTGAGGTATCTCCTGCAGAATCGGTGTCAAAGCAGACGGCATTGGGGTTTGAAAGAGAAGATAACTTGTGCACATGATGTATTCCCTTCGACGAGAGAGTAGCATCACATTGTATTCACTTCAAGGCTCACCCGGCACGGCGAACGATCGTCAAAGGCTTTGGATGGGAATCTAACAGTGTAGTATAGCTGTGGGAGGGGGCCCTGGGGAACCCCATTAAAATTACTTACCAACAAGGGCCCCATTTTAAGGCGTTTTCCCAGGGCGGGGCGCCTTTTTTTTCGATCGGAGTAGGTCGATTATAGAGACGTAAAAGGATTTGCGGTCAGCACCCCAGATTTTTGAGGCGAGATGACGTCAGCAGTCAAGCACGAGATGGGACCAAGTCATATTCAAGGAGTTTAATATTTACGCGTGCGTATGTTAATGTGTCATCAAGAAGGAGTCCTAGAAATTGACTCTGAAGTACGGGAATGTGCAACATCATAAGGTTAGGTTTGCCTTGGAAGGGGTGGCAGGGTTCTTCGGTGGCCCTTTTTCCTAAAAAGCCACTCTGAGGTTTTGTGGGAGAGAAATGGAACATGGGAGTTACCCCATCGTGAAATATTCTCAATAGCTAGTTGAAGTTGCCGTTCGAGAAAAGGCAGCCTGGCAACGGCTATATATAGCGCAAGGTCATCAACATAGAGAGAAAACTTGACCGTAACTGGGATAGAAGTAACGATGTCATTAAACCGAGGAGGCAAATAGTAATGCAATGTAGAACCACTACCCTGCGGAAACGCCCTGTCATCCAGAGTAAAGTTGGTGTGACAGAATAGAGAGCAACGAACTTGATGGATCTATTTGACAAAGAAAGAATTTAATGAAAAAAGGGAGTTGTCCACGGAAACCGAGCGAAAGGAGTTTAAGGAGAATCCCAGTTCTCCACGTTGTGTCATAAGCTCTTTCAAGGTCAAAGAAGACACCAAGAACCATCCCACCAGTTGAGACGGCTTCCCGGATGTCATGGTCTAGTTTTAACAAGGGATCCGCAGTCGAACGATTTTTGCGGAAACCATACTGGAAGTTTGAAAAAGCCTGGCGACTCTCCAGAACAGGAAGAAAGCGGCCTGAAACCATTTTCTCCATTAATTACAGGAATGACAGCGCAGCGAACTTGTCTGGTTCTCGGCAACTTTCGGTATCTTTCCCAGGTTGGGATAGGAATACAAAAGCTGTCCAAATAGATGGAAAATAAGATTTTTTTCCCAGATTCTTTATACAGCTCCAGCCAAAAATCTGCATGCCGCGAGGATGGATTTGGACGAAAACGATGATGTGTTACGAAAATTATGTATGTGCCTAGAGCACCGTCTTTACTATTCGCCAGTGCAGTTTGATACTCTACAAGTGTAAAAAGACGGTTATAGGTATAATCTTTCCCTTTAGCTGTTGAAAAGCTTGGCAGTGTAGTTAGTTCTTAATTTTTGAAAGGCTTCAGGATAGCGGAAAGAACTCGAGTGGCTAGCAAAACTATAACCTAATGCCTCTGCAACAGCAGCAGGAGCGGAGATCATATCGGTTATATCAGACCCATAACGGAGGACTGTGGATGAAGAGCTGTTGAAGCGACGACGAGATATTTTCTGTGTAACTTTCCACACTAAAGGAAGGGGAGTTGTGGAGTTAACAGTGTTTGGGGTGGTATAGGTCCTTTTTTATTGCCTGTAGAGTTTCTTCTCTCGATTGTACCATGCACCAAGGGGTTGCCGACCGTCTGTCTACGGAAGATTGCGGAATGCAGGTTTCCGCTGCCGAGATGACAACTTGCTGGAAAAGTGAAAGGCATCATCAAGAGTCGGAAACCGGTTATTGAAGGGAGAAAGTGGGATAGCTGTGGCCTGATAAAAAGGAGCCCACTCCGCTCGGTCATAACGCTAGCTGGAGTTAGGTTTTAACATTGAGCTCGGTACAAGCTCATTTAAAGATATTGGGTAATGACCACTGTTGTATAAATAATCAAAGCGGGACCAGGTAAAGCGATGCATAAGGGAATGGAAGCAATTTAAGGAAATATCAATACAGGAAGAAGTGTGTGTATCTAAACGTTCATATGTAGGAAGTACGTCCTGTGCTAAGGCATCCCAGGAAAAAGGGGGTTAGAAGATCTACAAGGATCTTAGACTTAGACGAAGTGACAGTCGCCCCAATTAAAAAAAAAAAAAAAACAAAAGGGGTGACGGAGGTTGAAGTCTCCTAGTATAACAACCGGAGTAGGGAGCTGCTTAAAAAGATCAGTTAAGTCGACCTTAGTAAATTCACTACTCGGAGCCAATTAGATCGATTAGATAGTAAGGTCGGTGGGCAAATGAATTCTTGCTGGCATTGCGGATTGAAGAGGGACTGGAGAATAGGGGACAGATTAATGAATGAGTATTCCTGCACCTCCCCTATCAGTGTCACCTCTTTCTATAGTATCAAAAAATTATCTTTTCATTTTTTGATAGAAGTGGCTCTTGGCGCCACCGGACTATTTTTTAGTTTTTTTACACTAAATATACTTAAAAATATTTAATTGTTTATTTACCTTAAAAGTTCTTCTTGATGTTGAGACAAAAGTGGAGACGTAGCGCCTCGGAGGCCTCCTAAAACGCTTTAGATATTTTTAGTAATTTGAATTTAATAAGGAATGCGATTATCATTATAATGAAAGGCAGGAAAATCCAAAAGGGTTTGAAAAGGTTTCCTTTTCATAAGCAAGATATTTTAATCCTTTAATTAACTAATTTTCACAGAATAACTTAAAATCCAAACAATTTTACTGAGGCAAAATACTCTCATTTTCAGTACTATTAAAATATTATTGTAATAACCGTGATATAAACTTAACAAGGTCAAAATACTTTTATCTGTACTTAATTACTGCGTACAATTTTATTTAAGTTACATGAACTCAATTTCAACTTTAATGAACCCGAATACTTTTAATATGAACAACCGTATACGTGTCAACCAATTCATTACTGAAGATTATGAAGTTTTTTGGGAAGTGTGACCACCCCGCGCATCTTGATATGAATATTTTTAAAGCCTGTATTGATGACTCATAAATACTGATATTTTTATACTGTGGTCTAAAATATAAAATGACCAATATTTAATAGTTTTCTAATCTAAATAAATTTCCATACACTCCGGGCAGAGGATTGCTTCAAAAGAGAAGCAATACCCTACCTTTGAGTTTACTTTAGCTGTGTGCTTGCGTTTCCTTTAATGGTTTACTTCATTTAAAAACAAAAAAATTTTTTTTTTTTTACTTTTCTTTATTTAAAAACTTTAATCTTCCTTAAAATTACCCTAAACCAAACTTAATATTACATTAAACCTAATTTTACTACTTTATTTATGCAAGTTATTATAGATTAGACAAATTGGCTTGCATAAACTGCCTCTGTTTAAGAGCAGCTTTTCTCTGAGGTCTTATTGTATTGGCATTACTATCATTATTATTATTATTATTATTATTATTATTATTATTATTATTATTATTATTATTATTATTATTATTATTATTATTATTATTATTATTATTAGAGGAACCACGTCTGTTGCTGTTGTCATCCTGTACAGGTGTTGTAGGTACAGGTGTTACATTTGATGAACTACCACCTCCTTTATTTAATTCGAGGGGGTAAAAGGTTACTAATGGAATGCAACCCTATTTCACCAGAACCGGTTTTTAATTTTACTGATCTGATGTTATTATCGTGACCTACTATCACATCCATTACTCTGCCCAATTTCCAAAATGGACGTGGTTTATTGCTGTCTTTTATAAGAACCACATCTCCCACCTTTACTTATCTTCCCAAATACCCTGAAACAAAGTGTCTAGACCGCTCCCGGAGACTTAGGAGATACTCCTCATGCCACAAACGCCTGAACTCTTCATAGAGTTCATTTTCTGCTTTATGAGGCGTTAGAATCCCAGTACCCCTTTTGGGTCCACTGCCCCTCTGATTATTCTACATGTATCAAAATTACTTTAAATATTAAATTACTAGTTAAACATTACTTTCAAAAAACAATTGGGGTGTTATTGCCTCCAACTCAGAGGTACCAGATCTATAGGTTAGGAGGCTGGAATTAATGGAACATTTTCCTATGTCAGACATGAGTGGTAAGAACGCTCAAAAATTAAGCACTTACTTTTTCCCCACAGCTTTGTACGACCACTGTTTCATTACTTTTATTAACCTCTCCCAATGGCTGCCTTGCCATGGAGAGAAAGAGGTTAATTTTTACATGTTTGATCAGATTTTTATCAAACTCCTCCTTGAAAGCATCAGTATTAAAGGACTCTTCTATTATTTTTTATAATGCATTGTCACTATATATGTATGATGGTATACTAAATTTATTACAGAACCTTTTGAAGGCTAACAGAAAGTCAGAGGTGTTCATAGAGGGTACTAGTTCTAGTGCTTCAGCTCTGATGTGTAAGTAAGTGAAATAATCATATATATTGTATCCTAAGTTTTTGAGAGTTGTTTTTGACCATATACGATGAAGGTGGAAATCAATACCTGTGTGTTGTTAAGGTTTTATGAGATTCATGTTGTGTTCTAGGTTGTCAGTACAGGCGGCACCTGCCAACAGTTACATCTGGTACTTACTTTCTCAACAAGGTTTTTTTAATAATACATCTACAGCAGCTCAACAAGGCATTTCTGAAACGGAAGGTTTTACCAAGTATACCAATGCCCTAATGCTTTCCTACCCAAGATGAGCATATTAATAAATAGCAAATGTAAAGTCATGGATTCTTCCCATTCAATATAGGAAAATAGCTTGTTCATAGCTGATAAGAAGAGCCTTATTAATCCTGCCCTTGCTTCTCTAAATTACCTTTTTTCGTCAAGGAAAGATTTAAGTTTTAAAACCACAAAGTGCATCACTGAGTCTTTCAAGAAGCTACTTTTACTTTTTGTTTATAAGCTTTGAAAAATTAACGCCATACTAAAGAAAATTGATTGAATTTGTATTATTTTAAGCCAATTACCGTACTATTTTGCTGGTAATCAACATTTATTTTAATTTTACTAAGCCATTTAAATAATAGGCAGTGAGTCTTAAGACTTTTCGATAGCATGAATATTTACTTAAATCTAAAATACTAACACATGTATTTTCTAATGTATTTACATTTACCATTAATAGAGGTAAAGACTCTTGTGGCACACTCAACATAGGATACTTGGGCCAATTGTCTAAATCATTAGTTAACCAAACAGGACCATGATACCACAGAGCAAATATTTCTTTAAATTTTTAAAAGTTTAAACCCCTAGTTAAAAAAATCACCAGGATTTTCGCGGTATTTACATACTTATAATGCACATTCAATTATACTTGTACAGATGGAAGATTGATATGTTCATTATTTCTTCATTGTTTAAAAACTTAGATTTTACTTTGGTTTGTCTGGTTAAAAACCAGCTCAAAACTACTTGTGAATCCACAGCAATATTTTAATGAATTCAAAATATATATTACTGTATGCTTCCAAAAATATTGGGTAAGCATTTCAAGGCCAAAATAACCCCCATCAGCTCCAGGAAGGATACTTAACTCCCTAGGCCTATTGGCAGGAGCTACCGGCTTTAGCAAATATAAAGGAGCTTTTGTTATCATCATCCACTCCATAAACATTACAAATCCATAAACACTTATCGGAACAATGTCACAAAAAGATGCAAGCCATACTTATTCCCTTCAGAAAGAGCCTTCCTAGGTATTGCAATCGTATCCAGATGTTCACAATTACTGCGTAGTTTATACCACTCTTTTAGTATCTCTCCAGGCATTTTCTCATCCCAAGCTATATTTTGCTGCCACACTTGTCTCATCAACAATTTACCCCTAACCAAAATAGGAAGAGCAAAGTTAAGAGGATTGAAAAGCTTGGAAATCTCAGACAACAATTGACGCTTGGTTGAAATACTCTCTCCAGATTTTCTACTTTATTGATATGCATACAGTCAGTCACCACATTGAAACTATATCCCAAGATCTTCTCATAACAACTATAATGTTCTAACAAAGGAGTTTTCTTCCTTAAACTTAACACGCAAAGCATCCGAGTTGCTATTCCAGATCTCAAGATAAAAAAACCCCTCTTCCATTCGCTTTCTTACATGATGATAAATACCTTACTAGTCACTTTCTTCTTGCATGCTTTTAAATATTAATTATCCACATAAAAGCCTGAGGATAATATTTCAGTACACCTATCATGTGGATACTTAGAAGCCATGATATTTCATAATAAATGCAATATAAATGGGGAAGATGTAAACCCAAATTTAAAGTGAGGTACCTATAAGCTTCTAACTGCCCGTTGTTATACCATAAGAAAGTGAACCTATTCATGTCTACTTCATCTTTTAACCTTATCATCAGAAACGCTTGTTTTACATCACTTATCACAACAGTACGATTTGTTCTGAACACAAGTAGTAGCTTTAAAAGTGAATTCATGAGGTCATAGCCACTGTAAGCAGCCTCATTCAAAGATGGAAGAGTTTTATTACTTTTAAGTGAACAATTAAAAACTGGTCTTATTTTAGTGGTTACTTGTTTCGATTGCCTTATTATAGGACGATGAGGAATGAATTTAAATTTGCAAATATTTTATATTTACAAATATCTGAAGGATCATCAAAATTTATATTTACTTTTTCAATTATTTTATCATTCAGTTGACTTTCAAAGACTTTATTGTATTCATTTATTAAATTTTTTTGAGTTAATTTATCAAACACTCTATTAGCTATATTTAAAGATATTTTAAAATTATAAGGAACTAATTCTATTTTGTCTTCATACCAAGGCTTACATGATAGTGATTGTCTTTGAAAATCATATTTTGATTAAATAATTGCACTTGATTTTTATCTACCGTGTTCAGAATGTCCTCGTCCTGTTTGATACCTAAAGATTCCAGGCTAAAACAGATTTTCCAAGCCCTTTTCAGTATCAAATTCCAAAAAATTTTTAATAGGATTGAAATAACTTTTGGATGGTTCTAACACGAAATACACTTGTGTATTCAGCCTTTTGTTATGACATTCAGAATCATTTTAGAATTATTATTATTTGTTTCAACTTTTGACTGAGTTTTGAAATTACTAACTTTTTTGTTACTTTTTCTGGTTTCAACCAAACGCACAATTTGTTAACTACTTAAAAAATATAAATATACCATTGGTATTTAATTTATTATTACCAATATGTAAACAATGGCCACTTGCAAAAGGTACAGTCGAAATGATGGAAACAAGTCTATTATTTCTATTCCAAGCAAAATATATTTTAATATGACTATTTATATCATAATTTTTCAAACAAACTATCAGCAAAAATTTTAAATTTCCCTTCCAATTTCCTATTTCTTAATAACATTCATAAATAGACATTTACTTCATAATAGATTTACTTCATATCATCTATAAGAAAAGGAATGAAAACTTTCTTTTGAAACTCTTACCCAATCAATGTTTGATGAAACCTTTTAATTTTAGAACCAATGAAAGTTTGAACCTCATATTCTATTATAGGAAGACTATTTATATTAGATATTAGCTTTTCAGCAGCTTCTCTTGATATATAAGACCTACTTGAAGCTGTATCAATCAAACATCTGTAAGTTTTTTCATTACCATTGAAAACCATATTTAACGAAGTGGTAGGAGGAATATATTCATTCTCCAAACTCTGATGAAAAGTTATACAATGATTGCTAGTTGTATTTACCACCTCACTTTTATTAATATTACACAATGGTTGTATGTGTGACCTACTTCCACACTTACACGGAAACCTCATTTTATTATTATTACCAAAAAACATTGTGCTTGCGGGTGATTGCCAGCACACTGTTCGCATAACCCCAACTCTTTAACTCTATTAATACGACCTTCAAAATTGTTATACACAGGACATAGTCCCAAAGAATGTGGCCCAGAACATAATTTACACTTTTTTTCAACCTCTTTTACTTTACTTGAGGTTTGAAAATTTGCCAAAGAATGTTGTTTACTTGTAGCATTATTTTGAGATGTTTTTTCTTTTTGAGGAGTAACAGGTGTACTTTTACTTTTAAATTTAAGTTTGTCATCTACTGTTCTTTCCGATGAAGAACTAGTACATATTAAAGCCTTTAGGACCCCACCCCCTTTTTTAATTTTTAAATTAAAATTTTTTTTTCCTGGGAAATAAATTTTCAAGGAACTTCATTTATGTGTCAGGATAATTATGACCTACTTTTCTTATTAGGTCCTTTAAAAAAATTTTAGGAAAAAGATTTATCTCCACTATATGTGACAACAAGCAACAGCCTGGACTTTTTGAGATAGTAAAATCTAATTATGAACTTTAAATCATAAATAATTGCCCTTATTTTATTCAATGCCTTTTTTAAGATATAAAATCTTTATCATATTTGGATTCTATATTAAAATAGCTATCAAAGAGGCAAACAAGTCATTTGTTATAGTTGTTACATCCAAAATATTCAGCTTTTAACAATTCTAATGCTACTTTATAATGTTATTCTGGTATGATAGATAAATGAGACACAATACTTAAAGGATAGTCCCTCAAAAAGCTTAAAAGGTACATTAATTTAACAGAATCATTAAGTTTAGGGTTATTTCCAACAATATTCATAAACTGATTTAAAAAAACTTGAAAACTAATTTTTTTATTCACATCACCATCAAAAATAGAACAACTTATTGTGGGCAATTCTACTTTAGTAGTTTGATCTATGTTATTTAAGGCTTCCACAAAACTATCAGAATTTGTAGGTTCTGTTGTAGCAGTCTCTTTACTTAAAATAAATTCATTAAAAACACTTAATTTAATTTCTAATTCTAAATAATAATCACTTTGACTTTCTATTTCAGAGTCCATATCTAGGCCTTCAAGCTCAGTTCCCATCAAAATATCAATCATGCTTTCATCAATTTCTTTGATTTTTAATATCAATTTATTTATTCATTTATTTGAGATTTGCAGAAAATAATACCCAAACAGTCATTTGATTTCAATTCATTTAATTTATTTACTCTTTTAGTAATACGAATTTTTAAATTAGACCTCATTTTTTTTAAATTTACAAAAACCGTAAGATGTTCAAAAATACTTAATTCAAAATTATTTACTTAAAAAAATGCCTGATATTGTGTCACCAATATGAATCAAAAAATATATAGGCCTACAACTACCCTAGGCCTTCAAAAAACTTTTGTCAAAAACTGATGTTCAGCCCTAGGTCAGCCTAATTTCAAACACTATTTTGCTATTTCATTAAATAAACCATTTTTTTTAAAGGAAACACAACCACACAGTGTTATTGTTATTATTAAACATTAATTACTACAATTAATTATATTATTAAAATAATTAAACCTAAAAAACAAAAAACAATCTTGAAGAATCTTTCACAACGCTCTCAGCAAACTGTTTGTTTACATTTATTAACAAAATATCGATTATTATCGATTATGAACGATATATTTCTATCGATTATTCTATCGATCTTAAATAAAGTATCGATTATTACAAAAATTAATTGAAACCGATCCAAATCCCTTGGAATTTTCCATTCATTCAATTTTGATGCAATAATCTTTTTGCGCATGCGTAAGCCTGCTTTCGAAAATGTTTGGAAGTTATGAAAAAAGTTTAACTAATAAAATTTTCAAATCACTTTTTTAAAGGTAAATAACTTTTCATTTCACTAATAATTCACTTGATGAATAAATAAAAAATGTTAAGTACATTAGTACATTTTCAAAAATGACTGTTTTTAATTTTTGAACACTTTCAAACCTTTAATCTACAAGCCGCGGAAAACCTTTTCAAAAATATCAAAAAATTATCTTTTCATTTTTTGATAGAAGTGGCTCTTGGCGCCACCGGACTATTTTTTAGTTTTTTTACACTAAATATACTTAAAAATATTTAATTGTTTATTTACCTTAAAAGTTCTTCTTGATGTTGAGACAAAAGTGGAGACGTAGCGCCTCGGAGGCCTCCTAAAACGCTTTAGAATTTTATAATTTTGAATTTAATTTAAATTCATTATCATTATAATGAAAGGCAGGAAAATCCAAAAGGGTTTGAAGGTTTCCTTTTCATAAGCAAGGATATTTTAATCCTTTTAAATTAACGTTAATTTTCCACAGAATACTTAAACTCAAACAGTTTTACTGAGGCCATGATACTGAGGCAATTGATATAAATATTATTGTTAATAAGCGTGAATAAACTTTAAGACACTATTGCTTTGTCTATATTAATTTTATATGTACTGTAAACTGCGTTACATTTTATTAAGTTAATGAGAATCAATTTCAACTTTAATGAACCCGAATACTTTAATATTGACAACCGTATACGTGTTCACCATTTCATTACTGAAAGATTTACTGAAGTTTTTTGGGGAAGGCTGTGACCACCCCGCGCCCGATATGATAATTTTTAACGCCTTATTGATGACTCATAAATACTGATATTTTATACTGTAGTCTAAATTATAAAATGACCAAATAAATAGTTTCAAATAAATTTAACTCCCTTCTAGGACGATATATTCCGACGGGTTGAAAGAAGTCGCCGATGACATAGGTTCCTGCAAACATATGCACGTTGGTGTAACATATATTTATTATTGAGCAAGTTCTTCAAAAAATTATAGTAGGTAGCCACACAATTCCATGAAGGAAAAGTTGGGCCATACTATGTTGTTATAAATATTATGATGTTCTTTATTAGATCAATTGCTCTCTATGCTGACTAGGGTAGTATTTGGCAGGTGATTCGATGAAAGAGAAAGGCTGAGACGTGGGTCTCGACGAGGAGCGGCGACAATCCTGGCTGCGTAAAGAATAGTCATTACAAAACTGAGATTTTGTTGTACGATCGCTTTTGGGAAAGAGTTTTCAGCGGTATTTGGGTGAAAGGGCTTCACAATGAATGCGAGATAAATTGATTCTACCAAGGCCATATTAGTGTGTTATGGATTTGGGTTGGGTGGCGTTGCGAAGAGCAGACCAATAAGCGTCCTTTGTCCTTAAGGAATGGAGAGCTAGATGAGGTATCAGTATATGGAAGAAGGCCGTCGAATCATTTTGAAAGAAGTGATGGTGCGGGATTATTAGGTTCAGGGAAATAATATGATTACGTTGAGGAGTTGTATCAAGGTCTAGATGACTGAAATATCTTGCCAGTATCATGGATGCCGAGTGAGTGTAATTGAGAGTGTCGAGCAGAGTGTGCGATTAAGAATAGTGGAAGACAGTCAAACTGTTGTCCCGCTATTACTCATGCGCAGTCTCAAGCAGGATGCACGAGACGCACTGTTATTAAGCTGGTTTGCGGGTGTTGTGACGCTTAGACAGGATTTCCATTCGCCTCTCTTGGAGAACGCATGGAAAGCGAGAGGTTAAAAGAGGAGGTGGACTATCATCACACAAGTCTCTAATTTTGGGGTACCCGATTATCCATTTTATCCGTCAATAGTAGGCAAGAAGATCTCTAATTGGAGAGTGCAATAAGATTAGGAATAATCAGATAAGTTATAGAAAGATTCAGTAAAGTCCTAGTTTACAAATTTTTTTAATTTTCATTTTATAGTAGGTAATACTATATAACGTGAAAGTTTATATTACTAAAAGTATAAGTATACGTTTTAATTAAGAGAATATGGAAGAATTAAGTGTCTGGTACGATAAGTTGTGTGGTGTTACTTTAACTGGTGTTAAGAAGTTTGATGTTTTATGGAAGATTTAGCACATGAAACTGTAAAGTCGGAGGAATGTCTTCGACGAGCAAAGCAGACTGTTCAGTTGAGAAAAGTGAACGACTGACCCCCTTTGTAATCCGCCGAGCCTGACAAATCATCTGTGTTCTTGCCTAAACAATGCGTAACTTCATGTAATCTGCCTTTTCTACCTGCTTTTCGTCTGATTGTTCTGTTAGCGGTAAAATCCACTGAAAAGGATCGTCCTCTTGGAACCTGTCTAATGTGTCATCCAACTGCACACCGTGAGAGCGGACTGCTGGAGGGCGATTCCTCTTCCATTCTCCTCTCTAAGGATTTCCTATGCCTTATTACTTGTGATTACGAAGCATTGAAACAGGTGCATGGCTTCTGAAATCTATGGATGCTAGGAAGGCGGGTGGCCGGGATGGCATTCCTCCCAGAGTTTTGACAGAGTGTGTCCCGAGTTGGTGCAGGGTGCCCCTCAAGAGGTAACTATATCATCCACCGTCTCAAACAGCTATCTACTGTCACCAGTTTGTGGCAAGAGCCAACAACTCCAGCCGACACAAATGTCAAACAGAATTAAGCCTATTCAAAGAAAGGTGTACGAAAGTAGGCACTGGAACGGCAGAAAGGAATAAAGGGATTCCCTTCATAAATAGCTGGAGGAAATTAGTAGCCATTGCAACGAGCAGACCAACCCCTGTGCGACTCCGGCGAAGGACCGATGCCCAATCCCAGTGAGGTTTACGATACGCAGTTATCACACGGAATTCTCCGACAAATCCTGCCAACAAGCGAAAGCCCCGTTGAGTCGGGAGCAATCAGCAGCTGGGAGGGGTATCCGCAATGGCCACAGGAATATCTCGACAGGAATTTTGATGCGGCGATAGGCCCCTTTGTCACCAATCTACCCGTCCAACGTGAGATGCCCCAGCAAAAACGTCAAACACTTGGTCTAGCATGCCATCATACATATAAACCTTGGATGATGGAACCAAAGACTGTCGTTCGATTTGTAGTCAAGAAGAGCACTCCAGCAGAAAATCTATACGTGTCAAACAGTCTAGTGTCAGAATCCTATTAATACTAAAGGTTTATGCCAACTACTCGCCGTAAACACCGCCAGAAGGAGAGGTGGACACATAAGCTGGAAACGCTGATGCTCCACCCACCATCTCCCTATGCCGTCTGTAGGCGCTCACAGACCCCATGGAAGCAGGTAACAAGAAGGAAACCTTCAGGAGAACGGTGTCCCCGGATTTTGATAAGCAACAACCTCAGCACCAAAGGGCGGATACAACCAATAAGGCAGACAATCGTAGGTCAAATGTAAAACACCCGCACAGGAGCGGAGAAAACAAGACAGACGCCAAACCTCAGCAAACGCCAATAGGCAGGCTACGAGAACTCACGATGAGAAGCCAAACCGATGCCTGGGTTTTAGACGCCCCCCCCCAGAGCCACATGAATATTCTCTCCGTAAAGGACAGGGCATCACCCCAGCCTCCACCCCCAAACTTTCCTTTGGCGAAGAACGAAACGCCCCAAGAACGCAGACAACTTATTCCTGTCCTTTAGAAACCGCAGTTACGCAAGACGTCTGGCCATATATCGCCCATAATCCAGCATCCAATAGATTAACATGTCAGCAGAGAAGCATGACTTACATCAGCACCCAAGAGTAAGTAAGGCCTAAAGTCAAAGAGCGGCGCAGTTAAGTTCAATTGAGGATATGAGGGAGATAATTCAGGCGAGCATCAAACCCAAAACCTCACCTCTGACACAGGGCGGATGGGGGAGCTATACAAGGTCAGCAAGGGATACAAATCACCTCTTCGATCCCGCTTACCACCTCGACGGAAAAGCACGGTCTTCGTCTTGGTGACGGAAAAAGTAAAACCCCCTGAATCAGTCCATGAAGCCACCCCATTGACGGCCAGCTACATCTGACGTTCCATGCATGAAAGTTTGACTCGGGAAACATACAACGCCAGGTCGTCCACATAGAGAGAGCACCGAACAGAAGATGTGATGCTAGCAATGACACCATATGAAACCAACAGCAAAAAGCTTCTAGAACGCCGAGTACACTTCCCTGCGGCACCCCCTCGACCATGTCAAAATGACGAGACACAGTGGTACCACGGCGAACCCGGAAAGATCTACCCGGCATAAGAGATTGAAGTAGGAGGGGAACCTGTCCCCTAAGGCCCAGCGAGTGCAAGCTATGGAGAACTCGCATTTTCCATATGGAATCGAAAGCCTTCTCGAGATCGAAAACAGCTAGGACCATTTTATTAGAGGAGAAAGCCTCACGGATATCGTGATCCAACCGGAGAACTGATGGTCGGAAAATGCACGCATGCCCTCCAACGTCGGGAGAAGACGATTAGCCACCATCTTCTCCATCAGCTTACAGGTGAGACATGTTAGAGAAATGGGACGTTGGTTGTCTGCGATTGTAGGGTCCTTTCCTGGTTTGGGAATGGGAATAGTATAAGCCGTTAGCCAAACTGGGGGGATGACCCCACCACCCAGACTCGATTATATAAAGAGAGGAGAAACGCCGAAGCAGTGGCATGGAGATGATGTATCATTTGGTAAGATATACCCTCAGGGCCAGACGCTCCATCCTTGCAAAGGCGGAGAGCCTCCTGAAATTCCGCCCTCGTGAACAATCGATTATAAGAAGGATCCTCACCAGGAGGAACAGAAAAGTCCGGGAAATGAGTGCGGGCGCGGATCGATCGGAAAGGTTCCCGATACCGAGAATCGCTGCAGCAAGTAGCAAAATGGTATCCCAGCTCATCAGCAACCATGCCCGGGGCGGAAATGATGTCACACGGGTGCGGGCCACAGCTGATGACCGTTGGTGGCTCCCTGTATACACCGACGACAATGGCGTAGATGATTTGACCGTGGAAACGTAAGTTCGAAAATACTGTTTCCTGGTCCTCCTGTTTAGACACCGAGACCGAGCAGCAGCGGCCTTAAAGAGGATCAACGTAGACTGTGTAGGTGTTTTCTTGTATGAACGATAGAGTTGACGTTTAGCACGATTAGCTCGAGCGCAATCTGCGTTCCACAACGGTGTAAAGAACGACGACATGCAGAAGAGCGAGGGATATGGGCCTCCGCCACCTCCAGAACAACATCCGCAGGGGAAGGAAAGACGTCAGTGGCCGGAAGGCAGGGGACATAAGTAGCAGTGAGAAAGGAGGACCAATCAGCCCTGTCATAACGCCAGCTGGTATAAGGCGTTGGAGGATGATCAGGACAAAGAGATGTAAGGTAGATAGGGTAATGGTCACTCCCACAAAGGTAAGGCGACCTGTCCCACCAGAATTTGTCAATGAACGAAAGAGAGCATAAGATGTCAACACAGGAGGAAGTACGAGTGTCAAAACGTTCGAAAGTTGGTAAGCCTGTGTTGAGGCATCCCAACGAAAAGCTCTGCAAAACACCCAACAGCCAATCCGCATTAGGTGACGAAACCGAGTCACCAAGGGGTGGCGAATATTGAAGTCCCTCAAAACCAACAAGGGCGGAAGGAGGTTTCGAAACAGTCCGAAAAGATCCTCTCTCGTGTAAATGCAACTAGGCGCAAGGTAGACAGAGCACAAAGTAAACGGGGAATCGAGGTGGACACGGGCAGCTACCGCGTGTAACCGAGTTGGAATGGGGATATGGATGGGTGAAAGACCGATTCGTGGAACAGAATCGCCGCACCACTCCTATCATTAGCGCCACGATTTTTGGGAAGGGAGAGGCAACCTGCATTTGGATGGCGGCAGAAAAACGATTTACACCAGTTGCAATTCTTGGAGGCCAGATGGCCTTTGGGTATAAATTCAACAAGTCTACCCAACTATTCGAAATTCGGGTAGTAACCACAGCAGTTCCATTGAAGAAACTTAGACATCGATCAGTCCGCAATGCGGTCTGTTACAATCGTTGATATGCAATGGGCGTCAGCTTTCTTTTTAGAAGCACGCGACGATCGAAGGCGCGGGTCACTAGATGGCCCACGAGGGCGCCTTATAGCCCGGCGGAAGAGGAAGGTCATGGAGAATTGACACTGGAGGTTTATCCTGAGATAGAGAATGGTCGCTCCCCACCACTGCGGGAGAGACCCCGTCAAAAAGACGGGCTAAACCAATCTCCACATCAGAGGGTCTCAGAGAAGATCGTCTCTCAACGGGGGAGACAGGGGAACCCCCAATATCGTCCAGGACGGGCGTAGAAGGCACAGGTGTATCACACCGCTGAAGACTCGTTACATATGGAGTCTCAACAGGGATGGCAAGAGGAGGAACCAGACAAGGATCGGGGGAGGAGGCCCGAAGCACATCCTCACAAAGTTCAGCGTCCTGCGGGGGCAGCCCAGAGAAGGACAGCGGAGCCGAGGCAGGGGAATAAACAGTGGAATCCCCCCGACCAACAAGGGACTCGGACTCACCGTGAGGGAGCACAAGAGGTACAGTGGGGGTGGGACCTGGATCCCAAGTTGGGGAACCTCAGCGGTGAAGACCGCGCGGGTAACTAGATGGCCCACGAGAGGGCGCCTTATAGCCCGGCGGAAGAGGAAGGTCATGGAGAATTGACACTGGAGGTTTATCCCGAGATAGAGAATGGTCGTTCCCCACCACTGCGGGAGAGACCCGTCAAAAAGACGGGCTAAACCAATCTCCATATCAGAGGGTCTCAGAGAAGATCGTCTCTCAACGCGGGAGACGGAGGAACCCCCAATATCGTCCTAAGGACGGGCGTAGATTACACAGGTGTATCACACCGCTGAAGACTCGTTACATATCGGGTGCTACCAGACAGCAGGAGGATGGGTGGATTATGGGAAGGAAAGGATCAGAGAAGCTTTATCTTCTTTGCAGGGCCCAATCCCGTCAGTGAAGGGGCAGCCAGAAGGGCAGCAGCGGGATGATCAGCAGCTAGCAGGGACCTCCGCAGTCACAGAGCTGGCTCAGGAATCTATGCTCTTCGTGAGGAAGCACAAGAAGGTACAAGGGGTGGAGTGGGACCTGGATCCCAGAGTTGGGAACCTCAGAAGATGTAGAGTCAGTGGTAACATTCATTGCGATATCAGAGTAGGACTCGGAATCGCTGGAATAAGGAACTGGAGGGTCGGACGCAGAAGCAAGGCCCGATAAACTATCTGGGATAGCCGAAACAGACGGATTGCTTTCCACATCACCATGGCGTTTCGAGCGACGGGCACGTTTGGTGAGGCTCACCAGGAGACACAGTCAGCCGGACGGGCAGAAGGCGGGATTTTAAGAAATCCATCGCCCGATAGTGAAAAATGTGGCGCCTGCAGAAGGAGACATGACGCACGTTCGATCCACAATACTAGGAAGAACGGTGCAGCTGTTTCCCAGGAGACACAGGAGCCGGACGTTTACGGGAAACAGGCGGCAAACGCAAGGGATGCTTCCAAATCAGAAGAACCAGAAATTGGAGAGCATACAACCCTGGGTGCGGCATGAACTTCAGCCGAAGCCACACCATAGGAAATGGATGTAAGGACTGGAGAGTTGTGATGAGCGACAGTACGGATCATGTCGGGAGAATGCGGGGGGCAGTTTGATTGCAGAGTAGAAATGTGTAACCCAGTAGTGGGTACAGTATCCGATCGAGAGAGCTGCGAATTACGTAGAGGCGCAGCACGAGGGCGATGGGAAGGTTGGGCGGTAGAAACCGGCCTAGTCACAGCAGCAAAGGAGAGAGGCAGGTGTGAAAGTTTCTCCCTAGCGCGAAGAGAGGCCTCACGGCGGTCGAGCTTGTGTATGGTACACTGTTCAAGAATCTCCTTTTCCAAAAGAAAAGAAGGACAGTGCACAGATGACGCCTGATGAGAACCCTTGCAATTCGGGCAGCAAGGCGGGTTTTCGCACGGAGTGTGGAGAGTGTCACCACACCTCGGACAGATGAACTGCGGAGATCTACAATATTTTTGAGGATGGCCAAATTTGTGACATTTGAAACATCTCCTTGGGTGTGGGATGTATGGCCGAACCGAGTGGATGGTGAAACCGATCTTCACCCTGGTCGGAGGGAATGGTACACTGAAAGTGAGGAGACGGGGGTTGGACACAGTGGGTGTCTGAGGAGGGAACCGGTAGACATTTGTGACCGGAATATGTCACTTTGTAAAATGTTCGAGAATGGCCTCAGGATCATCGGAACGGACCTCCGGAGCATACACTGTTCCTTTAGATGTATTGCGAACATCGTCCGGCGTGGAAACAACCGGTAGGTCGCCCAAATATGAAAGAGAAGCCAATAACTGACTCTGATGTCGAGAGGCGGCACGAACGAGGAGAGAACCATTCCTCATGGGAGTCGCCTGATGATCGGTTGAACTGAGGACGTAGTCTAACGCGTCACTGAGGACGAGATGGCTACGAGACGTGAGAGGTTGAGAAGTCGGCGAACTAAGATAAAAGTACAAAGGATAGGTGTCCGAGAACGGAAACCGTTCAATAGGTCGAGGCGTATGGTAGCGAGTAGGCGGGCCCAACGGGTGAGGAGAAGCCCGATTCCTCTGGTGACGCGATTGATGAGGTAACACAGGTACAGATAGCGACACAGTCTCACCAGAAAGATGAGGAGGGTCGATTAATAAAGCTGGAATCTGGGGTGGAAGGAGGTTCGCTGGATGATGGTGAGCAGCACGAACCATTTCGTCTACTAGGGCATCAAAGCACTTATCCTACTCTCCGACAAGCCAGGGAAATGCCAGTAGGGGGTACCGACTTTAGATGGAATCCGCCTTTCTTTAAAATCGTATTTTTATTTACGGGCGTATTCATATGTTAAACTCCTATATAAGATACTTCTCCACCGCAATAAAAACCAATAATAACAATAAAACAAATGAGACATAAAGAACAATATACCAGAGGGATGGGAAGGGGAAACTATACCTATGGGAAAGTGTCCTGTCCACTGCAGGAGGCCCAAGGCCAGAACCCAACACAAACCGCCCCGAAACCCCACCCCGTAGGGAGGGCAGCGGATGTGGCCTCGGGAAAGCCCCCGGAACTCCGCGACAGTCCCCTCCCATGAACCACACGGTACCCGAACGCGAAGCCCGGGATTATACACCCAAGTGCAGGACAGCCTTCTCAGTGGTTAACCCCAAGGTTCGGGTCCCCAACAATAGGCGGCCCGGTCATAGGCGGAAAGGACCGGTTTATAACCTGTACCCTCATCCGCGGGGGATGGAGGTTAGGACAGACCCAGGACCCAAACAGGAACAGACACCCGGAAAGCCATAAGGGCCAAGTGAAGGGAAGAAAAAAAAGGGGAGGGCCACTCAAAAGAGGGTGGAAGTACGTACCACAATACGTAAGGGGGAATGGGAGGCAAATGAACCGAGAAAACGAAAGCGGGAAATACGGACAAAACAAAATCGGGGAATACACAAAACTGAAAAGAGGGAAACGTGCAACTTTGCAGATATCCAGAAGGGAAATCTGAACCCCCTCACCACGTTAGGTGGGCACGTTATTGAGAGAGAATATATATATATATATATATATATATATATATATATATATATATATATATATATATATATATATATACACTATATATATATATATATATATATCTTAGAGGTATACCGGAATTCTAGATTAGTAATTTCGGTTCCAGCCGGAATTTTCAAAATTCCGGCCGGAACCAGAATTACTAATGTACTTGATAATTAAAATTTGATGGAAGGAATTTATTTTACATAACCCATAGACCATCTTTTAACAAAATATAATGGTAGTCTTGTGTGTGTAGTATTCATACAGTGTATTACATACCTACTATTATTGAAATAAAGTTTACTCAAATATCTCAAAATATAGGATAATAAGATACTCATTAAATTTAAAATCCAAATTAAATATA
>JABUQX010135237.1:20000-22770 GCA_015478945.1 Trachelipus rathkii | reverse complement strand
CTATGGGGGGCGGCGCCGCCTGTCAAGTTTAGAGCAGATACCATGCTGTAAACTCTATCCGTTACCAGGTGTTGAGTTGGTGCGGCCATAATAATAGCAAAGATAAAACATTAATAATAATCAATAATAATAAATAATAATACATAATAATAATAACTAATCAATAATAATAATAATAATAATAATAATAATAATAAATAATAATAATAATAATGATAATCCAATAAGTTAATAAATAAATAATAAACACTAATAATAAAAATAAATAATATAATAATAATAATAGATAATAATTAATTAATTAATAATAATAATAATAATTAATAATAAAATAATAATAATAATAATAATAATAATAATAATAATCTAATAATAATAATAATAATAATAATAATAATAAATAGTAATAAATAATAATAAAATAATAATAATAATACATAATAATAATAATAATAATAATAATAATCAATAATAATAACTAATATGAATAATAATAATAATAATAAAATAATAATAATTAATAAAAATAATATAATAATATAATAATGAAGTAATAATAATATAACCTACCTTATAAGAAAGCTATACCCAAGTTTCAGCCTTCTACGTCCCGAATATCCCAGGTTAGGGGCCCAGCACCCCCCCTCTAAATGGAATGCGATGCCCACGTAAATCCGTCTACGACGAGCCGTACGACACCCAGTATGGGGTTGCTCAAGCATTTGAAAGAGATCTACCTTATTTGTAAGGCCAAACTCTAAATCCCGCGGTTTTTGCCTTTAAGTTTGAGGTGCGGTGCCGTGCGGTGTTGCAGCGTCTTGTGGTGCGGTGCCAGGTTGAGCGGTCTGTGCGGCTGCGGGCCATATACGCTATAATATACATATAATATATATTATATATACTATATACTATATAACTATATAATATATAATACTATATAATATATATATATATATATATATTATATATTATATATACTATTATAATATATATAATATATATATATATATATATATATATATATACTTATATACTTACTATAATATTTAATTAATTATTTGTCTTGTTTATTTTTCTTTATTAATTGTTTTATTAGTTATTTATTATTTATTTATTTATTTATTTATTTATTCATTTATTTATTTACTTTATTTTTATTATAAAAAAAAAAAAACTTTCGTTTTTTTCAGGTGCTAGCGGGTTGAACAAAAACATGCCAAAAAATGCCAAAAAATGCTAAAAAAGACCAAAATATTAGCATTTGTTGCCAGATTTTCCGCCTAAATCTGGCTCCCTTTGAGATACACTTCCACTCACTATATATATAGTATATATACTATATATAATACCTATATATATATATATAATATATATATACTAACCTATATATATATATATACTATATAACATATATTATACCTATATATATAGTATATATATAATAACTAGTATAATGATATATACCTATCATATAATATACTACTTATACCCTATCACCTATATACTATATAATCATTACGGATATATACTATGTACTATACTTATATATATATATATATATATAACTATATATATTATATATAATAAGATATATAATATATATACTATACATATATATATCACTATACTATATATATATATATATATACTATACTACTACTAATATATCTCATACTATATTAGTATACTAATATATATTATATATATATACTATAAATATATATATATATCATACTATATACCTACTATATATATATCAGTGGCGCTCGCTGAACCGAAAGACATGTCATCGACTGCACGACATCGACCTATAAACAAATATATATATATATAATATCCATATATACTATATTATACTATATATACTATATATATATCATATATATTATAATACTATATATATATAATATATACTAATACGCTATATATAATATATAACTCATATAATATATATCAGAGGCCGACTCCTACACCTCCGCTTAGCCACGAGTAATTATTAAGAACCATGAAACGATATCTTCACGAACATTTGCCAGTTATGATAAAATTCTCTTATTTGTTTTTCTTGCATGAAAATAGGTTCATCTTGAAAGATACATTACATTGTATAAAATGAATATTATGTAAAATTTAAACAAAAAGTGTAAGCATCATCGCCATTGAATAAACCCTATTTTTAATCAATTAAAAATTGTAACGGCTCGTACCTCCTCCAAAAATACAGAGAGCAAATTTCAAGACGGTATACAATATTTAATTTTTTTACAAGTTGTTTTTTTTTCCTGTCTAAGAATCTAATAAAACACTCGTTATAATTTAAGAAAAAAAAACTTAAAATAAACATTACTTGTTCTTTAATGCACATTTTCGGATAAAAATAAGTTCATATATTAATTCTACATATCTGAATTTGAAAGGAAACCTAAGATACCCATAAAACCAATAATATGCTAAAAGAGAACTATAGGAATGGATAACTCAAATATTTATAAATTAATCTATTTGTTACAGTATATAAAATAAATAAATAAATAAATGAATTAATGAACTAGATGCTGAAATAATGTGCTCTTTTCTTTTTTAAGCTGAGTTTGATAATAAATTTAGCACCTTGCCTCGGTAGAAAGTCCTTTAAAGAAGAAAACTTTGCCTCCAAAGCGCCCCATGTCCGCATTTTCGAGCGAAAATGTTTATGATGGCCTGTTGTATGAAGGTTGTTAACATTTTCTTAATAGATTTAATTGATTTATTTATTTTAATGTATGAACTA
>JABUQX010135237.1:0-7500 GCA_015478945.1 Trachelipus rathkii | reverse complement strand
TTTCTGAAAAACCCGTTTATAGCAAGATCGCCTTCTATAAGACCGCGTTCTACGAGGGACGACTATTTATATATATATATATAATATATATATATATTATTATATATTAATATATATATATATATATAATATATATATATATATATATATATATAACCATGTTTACGTCATGTCAGAAAGGCAATAAATGTTTTCGGATTCATTCCCCTCTTGTTGGTATATATATATATATATACTATATATATCATATATATTATATATATATATATCATATATATATTATATATATATACTATAGATATATATATATATTATATATAATATATTATATATATATATATATACATAATATATTAAAATATATATATTTAGATTATAATTATGTACTTACCTTTATTTGAATATATAGTCCATCCTCCTTTCCTTTTTATGAATTCATTTATAATCCCCTTTTTTCATGAAAAATCTCTGAATTTCTTAACTTCAAGAGAAGGTTCCTTTCTATTGACATCATTGAAATACTTGACAATCGTGTTTCACTTGTTGTATTCCTCTGATATACTTTAATTCTTTTCAATCCAGACAAATGCTTCTTTCTCTACTGTTGCGTCTGCTAGATGGTATCGTAGCAATGAACTGCAACAAGATTTAAAAAGATTTCAGGCATAACTTCATGTAAAGTCAGTTGTCTCTGGAAGTCTTGTTTTATTAGTTGTACCAATACTTTTATTTCTAAAATCATCTGCAGTCGAATTTTGTCTAAATGGCTTCAGTAAATTATGCTTAGAGACTCGAAAGGTTTCTTAGGAAAATCTTTTGCATATTGTTTTAAAATTATGACTGTTTAATAGTTCTATAAAAGCAAGATCTTCCAGAGATTTAAATCTGACTCTTAGTTGATTCACAACTGTTTAAATGATGTTATTATATAAATTTCTATAGTAATCATGATGTTTTTCTGATGTAAAATTTTCTTTGACATTGTCATATATTTTAGAGAAAAGATCTTGTTTTTCCTCAATCAATTTAGTAGTTTTCCTAACTTCATTAGCACAATAAGTAATATCCAAACTTTTTGACTGAAGGACATTAAATAAAATATCAGTAAAGGAAAATATTTCACTAAATGCTTCGGAGCCAGAAAAATAAATTTAAAAATCACCTAATTTTCGTTGAATCCAATTGCCCGGAATTGATAGTTATTCCATCCCGATTCTCTATATTATCAATTATTTCATCAAATAAGTCAATCAATAAAAATCTATTTTCTTTAGCACTTGTCCTTTTAGCCGATTTAGCAAAAAAAAACTTCCTAAACCACTTAAAACCGTGAAAAATAACTTACATTCCTTAATATTTCCACATGCTTGAGATAAAACTAAATTCAACACATGGCGTGCACAACAATGACAAAAACTGCCAGATAAATACTTTCCTTACCTTACTTTAGTAAACCATGAGAATGGCCTGCATTGGTATCAGCTCGCATCTTAGGTCCTGATAATAATTTCTTTCACCTTTATATTCTTTTCGTATGCAGCGAAAAACATGTTGAGCTAAAGCATCTGCCGAACGGTCAAGACTTACCGTCTGTAAAACCAAGGAATCTTTCTACTATTTCGTTTTCTTTTTGTAAGCATTCGTTACAAACACGTGGATAACTGTAAATATTCGATTACTCTGGATGCTCGCGTCTAGGGAGAATTTGCCATATGAATTTCGCCATCATAAATCTTCAGAATGGATTTCCCAAAGAATTACAATTTGAACTCATTCAATTAAATCATTTTGAATTCAATTCGAAACTCCAGAGAAAATTGTCCCTGTTGATAGGTGATTTGCTAATTCATGAGAAAGCAGGGCACCCTTTGTTCTACATAATTCACATTATTTATTAAACATTTGTTTCAGTATGCCCTAAAAGATAATCTTGACATCACTAGAATATGACCACATCTAATTAACCTGCGAATGAATTCTCTGTTTCTTAGGCACCTTTGTCATTGTTTGTTGGAAGTAAAATCTTTTTCTTCATCCAACATAAATCCACAAGTACATTACCAAATTATTGAGAATAAATAGGCCGTTAGATGTCGCCTGGATTCTTTCGTGCTTTTGCATGCGGAGATGTATAAATTATTTACATACAGTTTTCCCTCCCTCACTTCATAACACATTTTTGATGAAAAATTCAAACAAGGCCAACAAAAAAAAGCAGTTAATTCTATTCCAATCAACCATTTCTTTTCTCATAAAGACATTTCTTCAAAATATCTTAAAAATTCTTTCCTTTATTAGTTCTTAATTGGTGGAGTAATCTGCGTGGTTAATAATAAATTTTTCTCTTAATAACATCTCATTACTAAATCTTGTTTTTAAAAAGATCTTCAATAACACATTCTGCGGCATCCATTACTCTTATGTTTTTTACAGGCACACTTACAAGCTTCTTAAGAAAAAGATTTCGTAAAACTTAAAAATTTCGAGACCAAAAAAAATGTAACTAAGCACACCAAGCTCTGAAGAAGAATAAAGGCTTAGCAATGCCGTTAACTTTGAAATAAAAATGTCGCTCAAAGCAAATTCACATTTTCCCCTTTTTTTCAATTTTTATTTATTTATTACGAATCCGCTTAACTTAATTGATTAAGTTCGAACTTCCCCAATTGGAGAGTGTTACGTAATAAATGGATTTGAGTAAGACCAATATATAGTAGTCCCATAATTTATTAGATACGAGAATGATAACTTTACGTTGGCAGGGTTTTAATCTTTCCATGCTTAGGTTTTTTCAGCTTTAAATATTAACATCAGCTTTGTTATAATATTATTATTATTATTATTATTTATATTATATTATTATTATTATTATATTATTATATTAATTATATATTATTATATTATATATATTATTATATATTATATATTAATATTATTTTATATTATTATTATATTATTATTATATACTATAATTATTATTATATTATCTTATATATTATTATTATTATTATTATTATTATTATTATTATTATTATTATTATTATTATTATTATTATTATTATTATTATTATTATTATTATTATTATTATTATTATTATTATATATTTATGAATAATATATATAAATATATATATTAATAAGATACACATAATATATTTGTATAATATATATATATATATATATATATATATATATATTAATAAATGTAAGATATTAAAATATATAGTATATATATATATATAAATATATAATATAAATATATATATATATATATATAATATAATATATATAATATATATAATAATATATATATATATGTAAAGCTGCTCCAAACTCTTTTTATCTTAGTCATTCTCTAAATTACTTGCATTCTATGATCTTTTTTATTAGAGGTAGATGAGGGCACAAGATTTCTTATCTAGAGCTGTGACAAACTGTTTCATGAGGCCTAATTTTAAATGTAGTGGAGGAAACAATATTTCTTGGGCTTAAACAAGGCTCCCATTTGATATTGTTTCTTCTTGCAATGAACTCAGTGCGCTGTGGCCAATTCTTCCTTTGGTAGTGTTCTATGGAGACCCTGCTGTCCCGGAGACGAAGTAAAAGGAAACTTGTTAAAGCTGCCTTGGAGACCAGAAAGACCACCATTTTGAAATCTACGATTTCTTCCAAAGTGTGTTCTTAAAATTCCATGGTATTAGCAAAAGCTTAACGCTGCTGTGTTCTTCTTTTGAGCTGCAACGAGAGATAGATAGATAGATGGTCCCGTTATGAAGTAGCCTAGCTTTGGAACTTTTCGAGAACTATCATTGAAGAGGCATCACTCGCAGGAGTTACAGGCAATTCTAAATACCTCAGACAAACCTGTCACTTTGGGTCAAAAGCAAAGCCCATCTTGGCTGGTAAAAAGTTGAATAAGAGTGGTGACGTTTTCTTTGATTTGTTACTTTCACATTTTTATGCAACAAGTTCCATTGCTTGAGTCTCAACGTCAAAAGCTCGGCACTGGACTTTGTGAGACCAAGATCTCTGATCAAGTCGATTTCTTGGTTGGGGAAATATGGGTTCTCTCCTCAGCTACACTATATTCAGATGAACGATTTCAACGTCTTCTGATTTGCTGCTTTCTTCTTAACGCAGTTTTCTTCCCTTTGGAGAAATGGACACAGGGAGATCAGGAGAGTGTGGCAGAGCATAACTGAAGGTCTGGATTTATGATAGCAGGTGCATTATTGCCAGTATGACGCTCTTGAACGGATCCACCAAGGCCAGGGAAGAACAATTGCGGCTCTGCTCCAAATATAACTAAAATAATAATTTAAAAACTAAGCATAATCTAATCCATATCATCCTCATACCCACCTCTAAGACAATGTGGTGATCCATTTTTACAAAGGTTAATTTAAATTTTACGGGCTACGGATTCATAGTAGAAGTCATCTCTTGAAGATGCGAGATTTTGGTCGCCATATATATTCAGAACATAGATAGTGACGAAATACAACCACTGTTAAATTGTTAGATATATCTAATATATAAGGAACGAGAACAAAATATCCGATGGAGCGTATATCAAATATCATCATTTCAATAATGTTTAAAAATAAATAAGTTTAATAAAAATGGATTTATAGACTTTAAATTTGTTAATAAATAATTTTGTATATTGTAGTTAATTAATTATTATCAATTATGTGCTAGTCATAAAGTTTTTTTTATTATAGTTTGTGATCAAGTTTTGTACCACAGACTTAAGAAAGATAGAGGCCACATATAAATATCTATACAATATATATATATAAATTGATTATATAAATTTTTAATTTCATTTTTAAGTTATATTAAGAATATTAAATATGATATAGTCATAGAAATATATAAATATAATTTGAAATTAGTAAAGTAATTATATATATGATATATATAAATAAAATATTATAATTAATATATTAATATGAAGTAGTATAGAATAGTTTTCGATCTACTAGGTAATTAATATAAATTTAATTGAAATGAAATTATTTTGTATTTTTATATATTATTATATATATAAATAATTAAAAATATAATAAATATATTAATATATATTAATATATATATATTACTTTTTACTGATACTATATAAATATACTATATTTAATTTATAAGATATATTATTTATTAATTAATAATATAATATATAAATTATATATATATATATATTATATATAATATATATATAATTAAATATATATATATATATATTAATATATTATATTAATTATAATAATATCATTTAAATCGAAAAAACTAATAATTAATAAACCTTAAATACTCATAAACCGTATCTATCTAATCTATATAAATCATCAGGTTAAACCACAGGCCTAACTTAACTACTGATAAGGACAGTAATAAAATCTATTTACTATATAATAATAGATTGACTATTATTAAAACTAAAACTACCAAACTGTTAATATTTAAAACCAAAAAAAATGAGACTGCACTTAATAAATAAAATGAATTTTTTAGAGTCTTGTGAAAATAACTATAGTATTTATGTATGTATACCTAATCATACCTATGTAAAGCACGACCAATATCTGAGAAAGTAATGAGAAGAGAGACAGGCATGAACGAGGACTATCCTCTATCTCATCTCACTCTCTCTCGTCTCTCACTGACTATTCCTTCTCTCTCTCTCGTCTCATGCATCTCATACTCTCTTCTGCCTCACATTTATTACTAACTTTTACTTACTCTATCTTATTATAATTTCTCTTTCAGCGAGGGGTTGACTTGCTTTGAACAAGTGATTGTCATGAAAGTCAGGAATCTTGTCTGCTACTGGAGGTACGCCACTTTGACCTGTTGAATATGGACAATATTAATCTACTCTTTTACCACGAAATAAAAAGTCACAAACCACCACTCCACAATAAAAATCGAAATTGTATGACTTCTTTTCTTAATAATTTCTAATCTATATCTAATATTTTAGAGTATCAAATCACTAAACTACTCCGGCGTCTAACTAGTAAGAAATCCCTTATCAATTAAATTATATATAACTTACGGAATACTAATATCTTAATACTAAAATATTATATAATATAAAAAACAAATAGAAGCCCCACTTCTTTTATATTTCAATAATTATATAAGATATAATAGCCTTATTACTTATGGGGATAAATAATTTCACCACCCCATAAAATATGATAAAACTTTACAAAATATAAATCATAATTATATGAAACATTAAAGCTAAATTTAACTTGAAGATAATATAAAGATATATTATATAGAATATATATATATAGAGATATAGATATATATAAATAAGTAATAATATATAATAAATATAGTAATAGATATAATATATATATATATATAATATATAATATATAAGAGATAGAAAAGAAGTATATAGTAATATAATAGAATAGAGTAGATAGGACTATATAAATAAAAGTAATATTGATAGATATAGTAGATAAGTATATGAGAAATATTAAAGATAATATATATATATAGAGGTATATATATATAATATATATAAATATATATAATAATAAAATATATATAATATATACAATAGTATATTTTATTTTTTGATTTTTTTTTTTTTTTTTATATGAGATAAGATACTTATATATATAAGGAGAGAATATATATAGAGATAATATATAGGGAGAAGAAAGAGAATAGAAGAGAAGTAGATATAGAATATCATATATATAATATATAGTATATATATAGTATATACATATAGAAATAGTATAATGAAATATATAGATAGAATATAATAGTTATAATATAGTAAATATGAGATATATATATATATAATACTATATATAGGAGAAGAAGAATATAAGAATAAATACAAATAGATAGAATATAGATATATAATATATATATATATATATATATATATATATATATTAAATATATATATATATATATATAAAAAAATATACTAACATATCATTAAATATATATATATAATATAGATATATAGATATAGAAATAATAGTATAGTATATATATATATATATAATAGTATATATATATATATATATATAATATATAATAATATAAATATATTATAAATATAATATATATAATATATATAATAGTATAGTATATATATATATATATAATATATAAATATATATATATATATTAAATGTTATATATATATATATATAATATATATATAATATAGATATAAGTATATATATATATAATAATATATAATATATATAAAGTATATATATAGGTATAAAATATATATATTATATTAACAACATATACATATATATAGTTATATATTATATATATATATAGAGAATAGTAATAATATATATATATATATATATATGAGTATATATATATATAAAATATATATATATAATATATATATATATATATTATTAAATATTATATATATATATATATTATAGAATAGAAACTTTCTTTAGATTATATATATAGTATTTATTTTTCCTTAACCTT
>JABUQX010135236.1:37500-47064 GCA_015478945.1 Trachelipus rathkii | reverse complement strand
AACATTACGCAATGAATATGATTCTTGTTTTAACAACGTTTTATCCAAACCTAACATAAAAATAACAAAAGTTTTATCCATACAGAACACAAAATAAGGTCTTCGAATAAAATATCATAGTAAAGCGTAATAGTTTACTGATTTTAAATCAGTAAATCAAACCATCTGTCCAGGCTGTCCCCTCTATACCCTCCTTCGTACATAACCTTTTGTTCTATTGATCTATTGATTCGGGTCACATTTCATATATATGGGTTGTAAACATAAATAGAAAAGCTTTAGAAAAATTATATAGAGAAGAAAAAGAAATGAAAGAAAAGAAATTAGAAAAAGAAGAAAAGAAATGAAAAAAAAAAAAAAAAAAAGAAAAAAAAAAAAAAAAAAAAAAAAAAATAAAAAAAAAGAAAAAAAGAAAAAAAAACAAAAAATAAAAAGAAAAAAAAAATATGAAGAAGCAGAAAAAGAAAAAAAGAAAAAAGAAAGTAACTAACACAGCGTACAAAAAACGTAACCTATTCATGCTTTTTCAATCATATCTGTAGCATATCAATGTTAATTTACATTGATTACAGTGGGTTATTATAACAAAAAAATTTATCATACCGATGTCTAATTAGCATACAGATCAACGAATAATTGCACACATAGGAAAGTTTTATCCAAACATAACGTAAAAATAAATTCTTTGAATAAAATAACGTAGTAAAGTGTAAAAGTTTACCGATCCTAAAGCAGTAAACCAGTAAATCAGTAAATCAAACCATCCCGTTCCCTCTCCTCCCCAGCCATCCGCCCTTCCATGATCTTGTGATCTAATGATTCAGGCCACATTTCGAGTATCATTTCGGATAAACTTAAAGAAAAAACTTCTTGTTTTACTTCAGCAATTAGAGAAGCTAACAAAACATGAATAAGATTAATAAAAATAACATAGCATTACCAGAACTAAGAATAAAATGTACAACGACAAACCTAGCACACCTTACGCACGAATAACTACTAACATTAACAAAATTCCATACTTAACAACAGTAAAGTACCTATAACAGCATACAAAGCGTAACCTATTCACACTTTTTCAAGCACATCTCTAAAATATCAATGTTAATTTTACATTAACATGTTAATATTTAACAAAAATTTAGCATAACCCTGTCTAATTACCATTAGCCTGAAGGGCTTATACACCCTTAAGGGTGATCCCCCTTCTGTGGATTCACACCCTTTCAAGGGACGCATCCCCTTTGGTGATCTCCAAGTAGTGCTTACAGTGTTGCCAAATCGCATCTCTATGATGCGCGGTTGCCAAACCTATCAGATTGTTTATAGTAAAGCTTGAGATTGTTATACTTTGTTAATGTCTGCAGTTTATTCACGCTTAATGTATGCCTGGTATGCTATGGTACTATATGTTTTTAGTTCAGGAAATATTATGTTAGCGTTTATTCGTTTATCTGTATGATCGATATGTTATTTTATGATGTTTGACAGTGAATTTTGCTGATGTCTACGTTTATTCATAGTTCAAAATGATGTTATATTTGATATGCATGACACTTTGATGAATGTAGTATCAATTTATAGTTCAAGATGCTGGTATCTTTGAAAGTTTGGACACTTTGTTAAGCAATTTTGTTAGATAATACTGCTTTATCTACCGATGTTATGCTTGAAAAGCCAGTATAGGTTGAGTTTTGCTGTATGATGAGGGATAGGTTGAGAACTTATTCATAGGTCCAAATGTTAATGTCTTATTCGTAGATCCTGATGTTAGTATCTATTGTAGGTTTTCACCCCTTGTATGTGTTAGATATGTTAGGCTATGTTTAATTTCTGTTACGTTTTTGTTAAATATTACTATGACAATGTGAAATTAAAATTGATTTGTTAGAGAAATGATAAGTTTCGTAAGATATTACTGTGTTAATTGACGATGATGTGTTAGAAACGTGAGCATAGGGTAAGTTTTTGGTGGGTAATATTAGGCTTTCTCGAGAATTTTACTAATGTCTACGTTTATTCATAGTTCAAAATGATGTTATATTCGATATGAGTGATACTATGATGAATGTAGTGGCAGTTCATAGTTCATGTTGATGGTAAGTTTGATAGACTGGTCACTTTGTTAAGGAGTTTTGTAAGATAATCATGCATTAGCTGTTGCTGATATTTTGGAAAAGTGGGGATTCATTGAGTTTTATATGTCCTGTCAGCTACTTTACCATTGATAAGTGGGGAATTTTGTGAATTTTAGCAGATTATTCATACGTGAGGTATGTTAGTTTTGTCATTGTACATTATATTCTTAGTTCAGGTTATGATATGTAAGCTTTATTGATGTGAAAACTTTGTTACCTTAACATATATTCGTAGGTCTGTATGATAAATAGGTAAGGTTATGATAAATGTTTGTTAAATATTACTATGTTAAGTTAAAAAATACCAATGATATATTACAGCTACGTATGAAAAAGTGCGAACAGGTTACGTTCTGTATGCTATGTTAGTTACTTTACAGCTATTAAGTACGGAACTTTGTTAATGTTGCCTGTTTATTCGAACGTAAGGTATGTTAGGTTTATTGTTGTACGTTATATTCTTAGTTCAGGTTATGATATGTTAGCTTTATTGATGCTAAAACTTTGATACGTTAGCGGATATTCGTTGGTTAATGTATAAAGGACTTATTTTTATGTTATATTTATCCGAAATGATATTCGAAATATAACTTGAATCGATAGATCAATAGATCATGGACGGGTTGGTGGGGAGGGGAGTAGCTGGACGGATGGTTTGATTTACTGATTTATTGATTTACAGCTTTAAAATCAGTAAACTGTTACACTTTACTATGATATATTATTCAAAGAACTTGTTTTCATGTTATATTTGGATAAAACTTAGTTATTTTTTATGTTATGTTTGGATAAAGCTTTGTTATGCTTGCAAGTTTTCGTTGGGATTATGATATTTAGGTATAGTTATGATGAATTTTTGTTAAATTTTACTATGTTTAATGTAAAAAACTGTTTCTTTAGCGTTATATTCGTTGTCAGTATGGTAATTAGAAAGGGTTATGCTAAATTTTTGTTAAATATTAACATTGATATGTTAGAGATATGCTTGAAAAAGTGTGAATAGGTTACGCTTTGTACGCTGTGATAGGTACTTTACTGTTGTTAAGTATGGAACTTTGTTAATGTTAGTAGTTTATTTGCGCGTAAGGTGTGCTAGGTTTGTCGTTGTACATTTCATTCTTAGTTCTGGTAATGCTATGTTATTTTTATTAATGTGAAAACAATGTTACGTTAGCTTATATTTGTTGGTTAGTATATAAAGAACTTATTTTTGTGTTAAGTTTATCCGAAATGATACTTGAAATGTGGCCTGAATCATTAGATCACAAGATCATTTGGAAGGGCGATGGCTGGGGAGGAGAGGGAACGGGATGGTTTGATTTACCGATTTACTGGTTTACTGGTTTAGGATCGGTAAACTATTACACTTTACTACGATATTTTATTCAAAGAATGTATTTTTACGTTCTGTTTAGATAAAACTTTCCTATCCGTGCAATTATTTGTTGATCTGTATGCTAATTAGACATCGGTATGATACATTTTTTTTGTTAAATATTACTGTATCAATGTAAAATTAACATTGATATGCTACAGATATGATTGAAAAAGCATGAATAGGTTACGTTTTTTGTACGCTGTGTTAGTTACTTTCTTTTTTTCTTTTTCTTTTTTCTTTTTCTTTTTCTTTTTCTTTTTTCTTTTTCTTTTTTTTTCTTTTTCTTTTTTCATTTTTCATTTTTCTTTTTTCATTTTTCTTTTTCATTTCTTTTTCTTTCTTTTTTCATTTTTCTTTTTTCTTTTTTCATTTCTTTTTCTTCTCTATATAATGATAATAACGCTGTTTTCTCTTTATGAGTTTACAACCCATATATATGAAATGTGACCCGAATCAATAGATCAATAGAACAAAAGGTTATGTACGGAAGGGTATAGAGTGGACAGATGGTTTGATTTACTGATTTAAAATCAGTAAACTATTACGCTTTACTATGATATTTTATTCGAAGAACTTATTTTTGTGTTCTTTATGGATAAAACTTTTGTTATTTTTATGTTAGGTTTGGATAAAACGTTGTTAAAACAAGAATCATATTCATTGCGTAATGTTTCGAAAAGTGGGAGGAGTTTGAACAATTTCTCAACTTGTATCTGATAACTCTAATGAAACAGGAAATACATATACAAAAGTGAAACGAATTGCTCGTAAGACCTGGGTTTGAAAATACAAATACGAACAGAAAATGAATCGAATGTAAAGCCTGAACATGAAAATACAAACACGAACAGAAAACGATTAGGATATGAAGCCTCTATATTTAATTATTCGAGCCGATATGTTTCGTTCGTTCGTCATATACTTGTTCACTTTCTTTTGATTGGTTGAAAGACAGAATCTTGCTACCTTTTGGGTCTGTCTATACATACGAATTTCGTCAGTAAGACATTTTTCGCTGTGCTGGTATGATGACCTCTCATTCTGCTCCTGAGCATGTTAGGGATATCTTTACGAGGACCTTCGTAATAACAAACGATGTATCATTTATATTTTTTCGTAAAACGAATGGAAAACGATATATTACCTGCATTCCATTTGGAGGTTCAAGTAATAGACCTTTATTCATTTCGGTTGAAGAATTCCTCAAGATTATCGATACCACGGAAGCTTGTGTAAAGACTAAGTATGTGTCATCTGATGCATCGCCTCCTGGTGAAATATCTATTAGAGGTAATAGTATGAGAGGCTATAATAGAATAGATGTTGTTTTCACCGCATTTGATAGTGTTAAAAGTATTGATGTATGCAACTATTGGAAACCCCGCGATGCTGTTGCATTCGTTCGTACGTGTATAGGTTTCACTGTTCATTCATCTGAAAATATTACAGCTTTGGTTAAAATGAAAAACGAATTAACGTCTCATCTTAAAGAGGTCGACATACTCGAGGACTTAATTCATATAGCTCCTGGTTTAATCTACGATATTTACATTAAAACATGTGGTTTACCGTATAATGCGACATACAGGAGTGCTGTAATAAGTATCAGCATGGATACGTTTACTTCTCTCTGGCATGAGCGAATGAGTTCTGTTAAACCAAAGTATGCAAAAAATGGTTTGGTGCTGCAGGCTGTACTTATTCTTACATCATTTCAGATGGAGTTGAATCTCTGAGAAATATATAGAACTTGCTCAATTTATACAGAATCCTATGTCCTCTGATTAGACGAATTAATATATTTAAAATAAAACTTATATATGTTTTTATGTATTTATTTCATGCTCTTTTCATTGAATATTTTATATATATGTTATAAAAAATGAAAACTTGTTTTTCCCCACTATGTGAACTTTGTTGTTTAAGATGTTAGTGTTGGCTGTTTATTCGGGCGGCTTTTGTGTATTACGTATGTTATGCTCATAATTTAACTCTATCGAGGATAAAACTTTGTTATGTTAGCTGTTATCCTAATAGATCAAGAGGTCAATAGATCGTTAGATCAATAGCTCTATAGATCAAGGATGGGTTGGGGAGGGCTGGGTATGTGGTTTGATTTACTAATTTACTGTTTTACTGTTTTAGTGTATGTAAAAATGTAAATTTTTTTACGTTATAAACATAAAAAGAATAAAATTTTAGTAAAAACAAAAAGTTTTAAAGAAATAAAGTTAAAAATTAAAGTTTTTTAAAAACAAAAAGTTTTAAAGAAATAAAATTAAAAATAAATAAAAGTTTTTTAAAACAAAAAGTTTTAAAGAAATAAAATTAGAAATAAATAAAAGTTTTTTAAAACAAAAAGTTTTAAAGAAATAAAATTAAAAATAAATAAAAGTTTTTTAAAACAAAAAGAAAAAAAGGTGTGAACGGGGACGTTCTGTATGTCTTGTTAGTTACTTTACTGTTGTTAAGTATTGAACTTTGTTAATGTTAGCTGTTTATTCGTGCTTAAGGTGTGTTAGGTTCTGTCGTTGTACATTATATTCTTAATTCAGGTTATGATATGTTAGCTTTATTGATATGAAAACTTTGTTACGTTAGCATATATTCATTGGTAAGCGTGATGCTTAGGTAAGGTAATGAATTTTTTTTTTGTTAAATGTTACGATGTTAATGTAAAAATAACCGTGATATGTTAGAGATATGTTTGAATAAGTGTGAATAGGATACGTTTTGTTGTAATATTAGTAACTTTACTGTTGTTAAGTATGGAACTTTGTTAATGTTAGCTGTTTATTCGTGGTTAAGAAATGTTAGGATTTTGTTGTTGTACATTATATTCTGAGTTCAGGTTATGATATGTTAGCTTTATTGATGTGAAGACTTTGTTACGTTAGCATGTATTCATTGGTCAGTATGATGCTTAGGTTAGGTTATGATAAATTTTTGTTAAATGTTACGCTGTTAATGTAAAAATAACAGTGATATATTAGAGATATGTTTGAAAAAGTGTGAATAGGGTACGTTTTATTGCAATGTTAGTTACTTTACTGGTGTTAAGTATGGAACTTTGTTAATGTTAGCTGTTTATTCGGGCATAAGATATGTTATGTTTTTTCGTTGTATATTATATTCTGAGTTCAGGTTATGATATGTTAGCTTTATTGATGTGAAGAGTTTGTTACGTTAGCATATATTCATTGGTCAGTGTGATAATTAGGTTAGGTTATAATATATTTTTGTTAACTGCTACTATGTTAATGTAAAAATAATGATATGATAGAGATAGGCAAAGCACTAGGTCACTTTACTCTTGTTAAGTATGGAACTTTGTTAATGTTAGTGGTTTATTCGTGTTTAAGGTATGTTAGGTTTTGTCGTTGTGCATTATATTCTTAGTTCAGCTTATGATATGTTATCTTTATTAATGTAAAAACTTTGCTACGTTAGCATGCATTCGTTGATCAGTATGATAATTAGATTAGGCTATGATAAATTTTTGTTAAATGTTACTATGTTAATGTGAAAATAATAATGATATGTTAGAGATATGTTTGAAAAAGGGTGAATAGGGTACGTATTGTTGCTATGTTAGTTACTTCATTGATGTTAAGTATGGAACTTTGTTAATGTTAGTGGTTTATTGGTGTTTAAGATATGTTAGGTTTTTTCGTTGTACATTATATTCTTAGTTCAGGTTATGATATGTTATCTTTGTTGATGTGAAAACTTTGTTACGTTAGCATATATTCGTTGGTTAAGTATGATAATTAGATTAGGGCTATGATATATCTTTTTGTAAATGTTATCAAAGTATTGTAAAAAAGAAAATGATATGTTAGAGATATGTTTGAAAAAGTGCGTATAGGGTACGTATTGTTAAAGTTAGTTACTTCACTGATGTTAAGTATGGAACTTTGTTAATGTTATCTGTTTATTCGAGCGTGAGGTATGTTAGGTTTTGTCGTTGTACATTATATTCTTAGTTCATATTATGATATGTTATCTTTATTGATGTGAAAACTTAATTACGTTAGCATATATTCATTGGCCAGTATGACGATTAGGTTAGGTTATTATAAATTTATTTTTTGTTAAATGTTACTATGTTAATGTAAAAATGACAATGATAGGTTATAGACATGTTTGAAAAAGTGTGAGTAGGTTACTTTACTATTGTTAAGTATGGAGCTTTGTTAATGTTGAGAGTTTATTCATGCGTAAGGTATGTTAGGTTTGTCGTTGTACATTATATTCTTAGTTCAGGTTATGCTATGTTAGCTTTATTGCTGTGAAAACTTTGTTACGTTAGCATATATAATGGAGGGTCAGTATAAAAAGAACTTATTTTTTATGTTATGTTTATCCATAATGATACTCGAAATATGACTTGAATCATTAGATCAATAGATCAATAGATCAATAGATCATTAGATCAGTAGATCAGGGTTGGGGTAGGGAGGGGGGAGGGGTGGATGGTTTGATTTACTGATCACTGATTTACAGCTTTAGGGTATGTAAAAACACAAATTTTTTACGTATAAACATGAAAAGCCTAAAATTTTAGTAAAAACAAAAACTGTTTAAAGCATATAAAACAAAAATAAATAAAAGTTTTGTGTTATGTTATACAAAATATGATTTGAATTAAATAGATCAATAGATCATTGGATCAATAGATCATAGGTGGGGAGGATGATGAGGCTAGGAGGGGTTGGGAGGGTGGGAGGCTGGGAGGCTGGGGAGGTTGGGGAGGCTGGGGTGGCGGGGGGAGCTGGGGAGGCTAAGGAGGGTGGGAGTGGCTGCTTTATTTAAAAAACATTTTTTAAGATATAAACTTAAAAAGAGTAAAAAAAAAATGTTTAAATTTTTTTTTTTAAATTTTTTTTTAAAATTTTTAAAAAAATTTTAAAAAAATTTTTTTAAATTTTTTTTATAAGTTGTTTAATTTTTTATTTTATTTTTTTATTTATTTATTTATTTATTTATTTATTTATTTATTTATTTATTTATTTATTTATTTATTTATTTATTTATTTATTTATTTATCTATTTATTTATTTATGTACGAACTTACAATTATCATATTCAAGTTCTACGTCCTTATAAACATATATTTTGATATTAATATGGGACTAGACGACTATTTATTAATTCAGCAATGCACCGGTGCCAACACTGGAGCTATCACCGGTGCAGATATCAACTCCTGCTCTTATTACTTAGACTCTTTCTCCACTTTTACTCTTTCAACCTTCGTATCCGTCTCCTTTCTCCACTTCTCTTATGCATTATGTTCATTTCTAGGGGTGGGTACCCCCCACAATGGGGGATTCCCAGACACCCTTTACGATTTTGAAACCATCATATTCGAGATCTATGGGTTCAATAACATATATAAAGACACCAATGTTGTATCATTACGCAAATATTTAATAACTCGGCACCGCACCGGAGCCAGCACCGGTGTAGCTGTCAACTCCTATTTCTATGAGTCAAACTCTTTCTCAACTCTTTCCTTCCTTATTCATCCTTCATCCTTCTTCTTCTCCTTCGGCCCTTGTTTTGCACTCTGTGCTTTTAGTCAGCTGGGACCCCCTGCAACCAGATTCATATGGACTTGGTAACCATCATGTTCGATCTGGTATCTTCGATGACATGTATAAGGACACCAATATTGTTGTTATACGAATGTTTATTAACTCGGCACCGCATCGGCTCCAGCACCGGCGCCGATGCCAACTCCTCGGATTCCGATACCAACTCTTTCTAGAAATTCAACTCTGATCCTCCCTCACCAAATTTCAACCTTCATGAACATGTTGATTTTTTTGCTGGTGAGGACACCCTTCGGGGGAAGACGTAACCTCGTTCACGACGAGGTTATGTTACTTCATCTAACCCCTCCAAATTTTTAACCCGATATGATAACTCTAACCACTGTAGATATATAGCGAAAACAGAGGCTGAGCCGGAGCCGGAGCTGGAGCTGGAGCCGGAGCCGGAGCCGGAGCCAGAGCCGGAGCCGGAGCCGGAGCCTAAAAGTCG
>JABUQX010135236.1:25000-32500 GCA_015478945.1 Trachelipus rathkii | reverse complement strand
CCACATAGTATTTCAGGATAAAAAACTAGGCTTTCATATATATATTATATATATATATATATATATAAATATATATATATATATATATATATATATATATATAGTATAGTTATATGTTGTTGTTATTATTAGGCTATTATTATATATTATTATTATTGGTTGCTATATATATCGCTCCAGTCAAATATATGATCCGATTTGCATTGTTTCTCGTCAAATTCGGAGTTATCGACTCTTGAAACAATACCGGCTTAAAATCGCTACTCAGGTCACGACATCTTTCCAGTATGCCAAACTGAGTCAATGATGGTTCACGTGCCGATTTTGAGCTCGCTGCAACCATTAACCCGTCTTGATTTGAGAGACGTGATAATTTCAGCTACGCAGGCATATGGGTTCGTGGAGAAGTACCAAGCAGCATGCCTGGATTCTTCATGGAATTCTTCAAAAATTTGGGAGTTCTTGTGGCTCTTGAGTATACGTCTATTCCAGGTGGGTGAAATATTCGCCACATACAAGCTCTTGTACTTGTTGATCAGACAAGTAGAAAAATAGCATCAATGAGCCAATTTTCAAAAAACTATTTTTTTTTTGAAAAAGTAAAATATTGATATAGTATATTTTTCTACTTATCCGATCAACATCAAATTTTCAGGGCTTGTATGCAGATACACCTTTTTAATTTAGATAATTTTTTGTATACTCAAAAGAAAATTTTTAAAAATTTCCCAAAATTTTTTTTTTGAAAATTTGTTCCAAGAACAAATCCAAAACTACTGCATATACAAAGAAATTATTATAATAAAAATGTACAGCCCCCGACTACATATGCCTTGAAAATTTTCATCCACTTCGCCCAAACAGATCAAAAATATCGCAATTTTTCATTTCAAAATCCAAAAAAAGTGGGTTTGGAAATTGTGGACAACGCTGAGCACAAAACTCAAAAAATAGAAAAAAAAGCGTGCATTTTGTAGGTAATGGACCCATCTATGCATATTTCAAGTTTGAAGTCATTTCGAAAAAAATTGTAGGAGTTGAAGCTAAAAATGTCAAAAACATAGGTTTTGAAAAATTGAAAAATCTGAAAGAATGACTACAGACACAGAAAAACACCCGAAAACAACGTTTTAGAGGCCAAAAAAAGCTGCAATTTGGTGTTTATAGGGTCAAAATCCGCTGATAATTCCGAATTTGATGTCCATTTTCAGGTGGGGGCTAAAATGGGGTCCCAACATCTAAAATATTTGATCATGCCCTTGAAATGCTTTTATTTTTGAATTTAAAGAGGACTGTATGGTAAACACTTCTTTTTCATAATATTTTATTACATTTTATTGGAGATTGTATAGAAAGATATTTATATATATATATATATATATATATATATATATATATATATATATATATATATATATATATATATATATATATATATATATATATATAGTCTGTAAACTACTGTATCTTCGTAACATTTCTTTGATTTCCAGTATTCCCTTGGTGTTTATAATTTTTAAATTAAGCGTATTGTAACAAAGGAGAAGTTTTCGTATTTATTAGGGGGATAATAATGATTAAAAATCTTTATTCCTCGATTAAAATTGATTGGGCCAGAGCAATCGATATTAAGCACGGAACACTGTATATAACCACAATGTGCTAATCAATAATACGCAACCACCGCAACATACGAGCTCATATATATATATACTAAGGTTTGATTGCCCTTTAATTAATTCAACTATACATTAAAACTTTTTAATTAAAACATATTACAATATTTCGTTATTGTTGGGAAGTATATATATATATATATTATATATATATATATATATATATATATATATATATATATATATATATATATATATATATATTCAAAAAAATATATATCTAATTATATATGATGAATATTTTTAACACTATAGGTAGAATTAACTTTATATTTCACTGGGGGTAATCTAGCTTTCTTTCACGATTGCGTGAACCTCTGTCAAGAGGGACTGAGAGACTGTTACACTGTGGGGGCAGGTTGGTAATTGGGAATGATTTGGTTGCTTTTCTGATCTGTTTTTAATTGTGTGAAGTATTTTGATGAAAGTATGATCGAGTTTTGCAGGTAGTCTAACTTAAATTCGCCAGGTTGTTTGTTGAAGTTTTTTGTATTGTAAATATAGACTGATTCTATGATTTTCCTTTTCTGGGTGTTATTTGTGTTTTTAAGTATTGTGGTGTTCTGGATATTTATGTGATGGTTGTTTTGGGATCTGTGATTGGTGAGGGCTGAGTTTATATTGTCTTTTATGACGTCCTTTTTTGTGTTGGTAAGTTCTTATGTGGAGGTCGTTTGTTTCGCCGATATATATGGAAGGACAATTTGAACAAGGGATTTTATAAACGCAATGGGTTTGAGAGTGGTTGGATGTGGGGGGTTTCAGGGAGTGCTTTAGTGTGAAAGTGTTATTTTGGGTGAAAATTATGGAATTGGGGAAATATTGTTTGATATTTTTGTTAATGGTGTAGGGTAACGGAAGAAAAGTTTTGTTGTTGTTGGTTGTGGTGTTTGGGGGATGGTAAAATTTTTGTTTTTCTTTTTGGTGGGCTTTGTTTATAAAATCGGAGGGGATAGTTTAGTTTTGTGAATGTGGAAAAGATGTATTTGGTTTCAGAGTCAAGATGGTTGGGGGAGCATATTCGGAAGGCTCTGATGTTTTGGGCGGTCAAGGTGACTTGTTTTATGAATTTTGGATGTAATGAATACAAATATATGTAGGTTGGTTTCTAGGTTGGTTTTCTATATACTGAAAAAGTTATGTGGTTTGAGTTGTGCCAGGTTAGTATGGTATCAAGGAATGGGAGGGTGTCTTTATCTGAAAGTTCATGGGTGAAACTGATGGAGGGATGTAATTGGTTTATGAAATTGAGTAGGTTGTTGAAATCTGTATGTTTGGGTATGGCCACGAATACGTCGTCGACGTACCGTAGCCAAGTGATGTTTTGGGGGAGTATGTGGGGTATGATGTGATTATATTCCAGTAATTCCATGCATATATTGGCCAGTGTTGGGGAGAGGGGGGGAACCCATTGATAGTCCTGAGGTTTGTTTGAAGTATTGATCATTAAAACTGAAAAAATTGTGGTCGAGGGTCAATAAGATAAGTTTTTTGATTAGGGAGAAAGGGTAGGAGAGATTGATATTGTTGGTGGTTAAGTATGTTTCTAGGAGTTGTAGGGTGTGATTGACAGGGACGGAGGTGAACAGTGATTTAACATCAAAACTTAAGAATTGGTGGGTTGTGGGGTTTAGGTGATGTGTTTTCTGTATAAATTAGGGGTTTTAATGTGTTCGAAATCCAAGCTGATAATTTATAAGTATTGCAGTTTGTATTGGAGATTATTGGGCCTAGGGGAGTGTTTGGTTTATGGAGTTTGGGGATGCCGTAGAATTTTGAGAGATGGGTCATATGGGCTTTATTGAGTTTGTAGATATCAGGGTGGTGTTTAGTGATTTTCTTTAAATTACTGTTGAAGTTATCAAAGGAATTTTTTTTTTGTTTTTTTGTTATGGGGGTGTACGTGTTGGGGTCGTTAAGCTGGGTTTGGCATTTGTTTATATAGTCCTGGGTGTTTAATATGACGATGTTATTGCCTTTGTCACTTCTGGTTACTATAATATTTTTATTTTTTTTGTAGGGAACTGAAGACGGTATAAAACAGGATTGGAAGTTTTTCTTTTTTATTGTTGAATACCAGACTGTTGAGGAGGAAGCCTTTCATTATGTCATAGTTGAGTTCTTTGCATTTTTTTCTATTATTTTTGTCCCATTTTTCTAAGTTACTATAGAATTGCAGAAAGTCTTCTCCCTTTTCGAATGCGAACGATAGTCCGTAACCCAAGAGAGTTTCTTAGTAGAAGTTTAGTATGTAATTTGACAGATTATTTATAATTGAGGGAGACGAGGAGGTGCACCAGGAACTATATTTCAATATTTGGTTAAATTTGTGATTAAGATGTCTATTTTTATTGATAAGTATGGTATCTTTATATTTATGTGCCGCATCGACTTCACCAACATCCGCGCTTAACCCTAACTCTACCTGTGGAACACCACTCTCTAATTCTAACCCTAATCTTTTGCTCCTGTCTGAGACTCAGATGGCTAAGAATTCATCCTCTAACTCGTTTAATGTATCCAACTACAACTTATTTCATAATTCTGTCTTTCAGGGTAGAATTGAATGTGCTCAAGTCAACATCAACATAGCAGTAACGATCCAAAAGATTCTCGTATCTACTTTCGACATTTCATGGTTTGAAATGTTTCTCCCTTCTACTACAATAATCTTGTGCTTCTGCTACTGCTCTCCTAACAGAACAGATTTTCACGCCTTTTTTGAATATCTTAATACCACGAGACTGTTATATCTTTCAGCCAAATACCAGGTCCTCTATTTAGGGATTTCAATGTACATAACACTGAATGGTTGGGGTCCCCATACCGATTTAGGTGGAGAGAGGCCGAATCATTCAGCATTCTCAACGATCTGGAACATTCAGCTAAGAAACCAACATTCCAGATAATCCTAACCACTTCTTGAACACTAATTTTATGCTTAATCATTAGTCGCTTCTCTCTATAAATACACCACCTTCGCTCCTATTGGTAAATCTGACCACAACCTTATATCTCTTAATTTTAATACTTTCTCTCCAACAGCTTCATCCTGCCCTACGTGTTTTTTCTGGCACTTTGATCGGGCCGATTGGGGGTCTTTGCGTTGCTTCTACGCTAACTATAACTGGAATGACTGCTTTTCCTCTGGTGACGCTTCGACTTCTGCCGATAAGGTGGGAGCTGTAATCGTTGATGGAAGGAGCAGGTTCATTCCTTCTTCGACTAAATCTTTCTCTCCTCATAATCCATGGTTCGATCGTGCTTGTTCTCTGTCCATTCAGGCTAGAGACAGTGCGTATCGGGAGTGGAAAAATTCGTTCTCCTATCACTCTTGCTAATCTTCATTCTGCTAGAAATCGTTGCAGGGATACTCTTCGACGAGCAAAGCGGGCTTTCATCAAACGAAAGTGCGATAACCTCCTTGGTTCTCCTACTGACAAATCTTTCTGGCCTCTTGCCAAAACATCAATAACAACTTCTGTAAATCTGTCTTTCCTCCTCTTATTCGCTCTGATGGTTCTGTTGCTAATTCTCCAACTGAAAAGGCCAATCTCTTCGGCCTCCTATTTTCCTCTAACTCAACCTTAGATTCTTGACATTCTCATCCTCCTCCTTCTCCTCAGGTGTCCTATGCTCTTTGCCAAAGATTACATTCGGTCGGGTGCATGGGCTCCTGAAATCTACGAACGTTAGGAAGGTGGTGGCCTGCTGGATGGCACTCGAGTTGGGAGTGTGCTTCCGTGCTATCCCCGCCCCCCGTTCAACTATATTCTCTTTCTGTCTCAATACTAACACTTTCCTTTGTTGTAAGCACGCACATGTCCAACCGATTCAGAAAAAAAGGAAGCCGCTCTTGATCCTTCTAACTATCGCCCTATAGCTCTTACTTGTATTCTATCTAAGATCTTTGAAACTCTTCTCAACTCTCATTTCTTAGATCATCTAGAATCTCATTCACTTCTTTCCGATCGCCAGTACGGCTTTCATCCTTCGAGGTCTACTGGCGATATACTTTCCTATCTTTAAGATTTATGGTTTTCCGCCCTAGGAACTACGGGAAGACTTGCGTGGTGGCGCTTGGACATATCCAAAAAGATTTTGACCGGGTATGGCATGTCACTGCTCTCCAAACTTCCTTGGGTTTCCTTCTCTTTGCTACTTATGTCTAGTTTTCTTCAAATCGCTCAATATCGGCTGTTGTTGATGGGGCGAGTTCGACTTCTTCCTCTTTTCTGTCAATAGTGGTGTCTCAGGGTTCTGTCTTATCTCCTACTTTATTCCCACTTTCATTAATAATCTTCTCACCTGCATATCTTCACCTATTCACTCATATGCCGATGATTCCCATCCTTCATTCTTCAACTCATTTTCATCATTCCTTCTTTACTTCTAGAATTGCTCTCGTCTTAATCTTTCTCGCTGATCTGATAGAATTTCCGGGTGGGGTCGTTCGAACCTTTGTGAAATTCAATTCTTTAAAAACCTCAACTTCTACAAATCTCCTAAGACACCTTCCAACTTTCCTATCTCTTCGACGGTTCTCTCGTCTCTCCTGTGGACAATATAAACATCCTTGGCCTTAACATAAACAATAAAATGTCTTGGAAACCCCACATCACAACGGTTGCTAGGGCGGCCTCAAAGGAACTGGGAGTTCTGTTTAGACTGCGAGACTTTTTTCTCTCTTTCAGTTATCTACAGCTAGCGTTGGGCGGGCCTCATCCGCCCTTTGTATGAGTACTGCTCTCATATCTGGGGCTCTGGTTTCACCCGGCTTTTGGATAGGGTCGAGTCAAAGGCCAAAGGCTTATAAACTTTCTGTATTTTCCAGTTCCCTTGACCCTATATCTTTGTGGCGCGAGTTGGTGCTTTATCTCTTTCTATAGTACCGCAGGTGCTCGAGGGAGTTTATCACCGCGTACCTCCACCTTTTTACGCGCCCTCGTAGAACTAGGTGCTGTAACGTAACATGAGTTTCAGTTGATGTAGGTAACCCAGGCCAGTTCGTTGCGGTGCTTCCTTCTTCCTGCCACATCTGTTCTGTGGAATTCTTCCATCATCTGTGTTTCCTGCTGAATTTTTAATTCCCCCACTTTAAAGCCTGCGTCTGTGCTCATCTGCGTAATTTTAGCTTTAGTTGTTGACTTGTATGGTGCAACACCCCCTCTTTGAATATTTATGTGCCACGTATGGTGTCTTTAAAAAAAAAAAAAAAAATCTAACAAATTGGTGAAATGTAAATTGTTATTCGAGTAAAAATTGTACCATGTGGACTGAAATTGTTTAAATAAATTGTTGCATTTTCTGAAACATGAGTTTATTTCTCCTTTAATTTTTTTGTATTGTTTCTTTTAAGATGGCTTTATATAATTCGGGAAAAGGATTGAATCTATTAGTTTCATAGAGAGTTGGTATCAAGGTTCTGGGAATTATTAAGTTTTGTAAACAATTTTTTAAGAAGTGTAGTTCTGATTTTTTTTTATATTAGCTGATATCGTACGAGTTCGGTATCTATAGGAACAGCCTCTAGGTATGGGATTAAACATAACACCGTCGTAACCGGGAATCGTGATTTAAACAATTTGTTAATTACTTTATCGTAGGTTACAAATTTATGGACTTAGTATTCCCTTGGTGTGTTTATAATTTTTAAATTAAGCGCATTGTAACAAAGGTGAAGTCTTCGTATTTATTAGGGGGATATATAATGATTAAAAATCGTCATTCGATTAAAATTGATTCGGCCAGAGCAATCGATATTAAACACGCGATATTTGTACAGCGATCACTCTATAAAACTACACAAGCACTCACACATGCA
>JABUQX010135236.1:17500-20000 GCA_015478945.1 Trachelipus rathkii | reverse complement strand
TTTTATAGAATTTTTAGAGATCTGCCAATCTTCTAAAAAATAAAATAGATCTAATGTTAGAATTTCCAGTGTTACAGGGTAGGGTCCAAAATAAGGTCGGGCTGAGCCCAATTTTCACTCCCCCTTGAGACAAATCAAGGAATAATCCACCTATATCGTGGCAATAAAAAAGAGGACCATCTACTGTAAAGTATGCTGCTAAGTTAAAATTCCTCTTTCGGTAGTAGCTGATGCGAACATTTTCCTCAAGTAAATTTTTCTCCTTAAGTTCTGCTTTCTCTCTCGATAGAGATAAGTCTCTAACAAGATCATTCAACTGTTCTTGAGAAAATAGATTAGTCTCAAAATTACTTTCTTCCTTCGTGTAATCTGGATCTAACGACTGTCTGGGAATGCCACCAACTGCTCCTTCTTCCTTATCCATTGCATCTGCAATATAAGCTAGCCCATCATAAGGGGGAATTGGAATGGGCAGTGATTCATTATGTTGGACTGGTTTATGTGCCGAATCAAGGTTTGAATATACAATATGGTGTTTGTTTTTTGCAGAAACCCTTGTAGATTCACACTACAAAAATAACAGTTTTCATGATGATCTCTTGGTTCCCTCCATATCATGGGCATAGCAAACGGTATTGAAGCTCACTTTTGATTTAACCAATCGCGTAATCCGTTTGAACAAGATGAACAAATATAATGAGGCGCCCATGCTTTATCTTGGTCACCTAAAGGACAACCAAAATGCATATTGTATATTTTCTTAAAGTCTGTTGTAATTGTTAGTTGTTGTGTTGTTGTTGTGAAACAGCCACAGACAAAACAAAATTTGTTTGGGTTATTTTTACATTGTAGAGTCATACTGTTTGATCCGAGACAATTCAGAATAATAAAAGCACAGTACAACTTTCTGCTACAGAAGACAAAGATTAACTGAAGAGTAAAGACCATTCCCATGGCGCTAGAAGTCTGAAAATGCACGTGATGATGTTGACAGACGTACGAGGACAAAAGTACGTAACAATATGTTGCTAAATAATCAAAACTGTACAAGACAAATTAAATAAAATGATGAAAAACTAACATTTCTTTATATGAAATGGTAAAATCTGTAAAATTATGAAAATTTATTCTTCATAAAAACCCTAAAAGCTAGAAAATCTGATTGCAGATTTGAAAACAGCGTCAAAAATGTTATAAAGAAAACCCAACAATATCTCTGATGAAAATTTGTTGTCAACCAGTGTTATTTGCTTATTTTTAAGAAACCACTTTTATATGTTGTTTCTTAATTTTTTTTAATTATTTTATGCATAAATTTTACTTTTATTGTTTTTGTTTTTAAGTTCTTATAAGAAATAAGTTTAATCTTATTTGTTTTAAAAAAATTGTTTTAAAAATTTTATTTTTAATTATTTATTTTCTAATTTTTGAATTTTTAATATTAATTGCGAAAAAATGTTACTTTTACCGACCCTAAAGTAGTAAATCAGTGACACAACCCAAACCCCCTCCCACCCCACAGTGATCTATTAATCTATTTCTTTAAGTCGTATTTAGTCTTTATTTCTTATATTATATAAAATCAGATGTTATATAAACATAATTGTACAAAAATATCATAGTAAAGTGGAAAAAGTTAATAAAAACTTGTTTTATTGACCCTAAATCTGAAAAGCAGTAAAACTGTAGAGCTGTAAAACTAAAGCAGTAACGTAAACCTTGCATCCTACCCTTCCACTCGTCCGTGATCTATTGATTTTATGCTTCTTGTAATATGTGGACTTTTATTTTTGTATTGCAAACTCGCATGATTTATAAACATAACACAAGATTAATTTTTTAAATTTTTAATGAAAATGTCTCATTATTAAATAGTTGTAGTTTTTTATAAAATTACTAAAATAATAAAAAGTTGTTTAAAAAATTTAACTTATTTTGTAAAATTTAAAATTTTTAATAAAATTGTGATTTACTGACCCTAAAACAATAAATCGGTGAAGCAGTAGAGCGTACTATTACTATATTATCATGTTGGTGTTTTTTATGCAAAAAAAGGTAAATTAAAGTAAAAATTTTAAAATTGACGCATATATTTTAATAAAAATTCCACTAACCACGATATTTTCTACAAAGAGTTCGTATATATATGTCATGTTTTTAAAACGTGTTAGTTTGTAAAACACCATGTTGGTACATATATGACTTGAAACAATAAATCAATTAACCACGGAAAGGCTGGAGGGGTGTAGTGGGCAATACGTTTTACTTCTTTAATGATTCCTTGCTTTAGGGTCAGTAAAAGAATTTTTAATAAAAATTTTAAAAATTTACAAAAGAAATTAAATTTTTTAAACAACTTTTAAAAATTTAGCAACTTTAGATATATATATATATATATATTCATATATATATATATATATATATATATATATATATATATATATATAAATATATATAGAAAGTTATATTCTTCATAATGAACATGGGTTATGAAGTATAT
>JABUQX010135236.1:10000-12500 GCA_015478945.1 Trachelipus rathkii | reverse complement strand
AAGGTTCTTAAGCAGATCTTTCATAGAATCGTACATGTAGTTCCAGCGAGTAACTCTTGGTGTTTTAAGCTTTGATCCCAACTCCTTCTTGATTCCTGGAGCATTTGTAGTTTTCCTGTTTTGGGCATTCCACAATGCCTGTGCTTTGGCAATTGTCCGGAGGACCAGCGAGGAACATTTGAAACATCCCTAGTAGCCAAGATGTTTAATGTGGGGAAATGCAAATGCGGTGTTTAGAAAGGCTAAGGACATCATGTTCTTCAAGCAGATTTTCTAGCTGGAGTTTTTTTTTTCTGCAGAACCTCTGTGTCGCTAATTTGCTTCATTTCTCCAGGTGTAACCTCTATCTCTGCAATCGGTACCTGTTCTTCTTCTTTATCTTCGTAACCCGTTTCTGTATGAGCATCCACCCGAAAGGCTGTATAGAAATTTACACCGTTATCTGTTGTAATGCAGACAACCTGAAGATAATTTTTTTTTGATTTAGTTGTTTCCTTAAGGGGTGACGGACATGACTCAAAAATATATAGGACGAGTTACGTTTTACGACTCCGTCAGTTTAATTTTTTTTTTTTAAACTAAAGGAATACCCAAGGGTAAACCGCAAAGATGGCAGGAGTCGGGGTCTTCGGCCTTCCGGGCGGATCGAAAGGGTTAGGCACTATCTTATCCGCCCCCCTCCGGGGAAGGGTCTCCGGGAACCCCCGCTTTTTGGTATTTGGGTGTCGCGGGGGTTCCTCCGTCCCTCCCCTACGGGTTATGGGAAACGTCCCCCCCTCTGTCCCCCGTCGGCTCGAGCCCCCTAAATTTTTTTTTATTTATTTTTTTTAATATTTTTGTAATAAGCTTTATACGCTGATTCCAAATATATAATTGGCTTTTCTGTAAGTGTCGGACTTTTCGAGATATTTCATTTATGAAAAAAAAACAAATATTTTTTTTTTTACAATTTTTGTAATAAACTTAACGCTGATTCCAAAATATGTAACTGGTTTTTCTGTAAGTTTCGTACTTTTCGAGATATTTTATTTTTTTAAATTTATTGTTTTTAAAGTATTATTTAAATAATTATTTAAAATATTCGGAAGTTTTGAATCATGTCCGTTCCCACTGAAATTCATTGTTAGTACATATACTAGCAATATGTTTAAAAAAAAAAAAGAAAAAAATCAAAAAACCAAAATGACGGAGTCTTAAACATACACAGGGCCTATATGCGACATATATATATATATACTATATATATATATATATTATATATATATACCTAAGACCGTAATATAATATATATACATAGTGAGTATAATATATATACATATCATACTATTATATATTACTAATTATATATTATCTCATATATATAATCATATCAGTAGACATACTAATGTATTCTATCTATATTAAAACATAAAATGAAACGGTGAAGCAACAAGTGATGAAAGGAAATTGTTATAGCAAAATAAATTAAATTCTATTTTTTTAAAGCAGTATAATAACAGGGTGTAAAACCTTTCCGATGTAAATTTTCTTTCAGTCAAGAAAAGAGCAGGGTCCTATACTATATATATAATATATATATTATATATTTATATTACTAATATATACATATATATATAATAGTTATATATATATAATATACACTATATAACAATATATAATACCTATAATTCATATTATATATTACTATTCATACCATTTATAACCTTATCATTAGTGGAGTGTTCCGGAAACCAGAATTTTAGGTTCCGGAACACGAAACCGGAACTTCCGGAACCTTGAAAAGTTCGGCCGGAACCGCGAAACTTTTCTCACAACTCATCTAGGACTGTCCTACGATCGACCCTTAAGTCTAACACCTTTACATAAGCCCTACCCCGTCCGCGGCACAGCCATGACATCACTGTCTTCCAGAGCCCAGTTTACGCCACTTCTACGTCACGTAAATGTCACAGTCAGGCGCCCGTGTTGTTAAATCCTCAATTTCGAGAATTAATAAACGGGCGGGCTGCGCAGAAGAATAACTTTGTTTACAAAACAAATTCATTTTACCAAACATGTGTCCGGGAATTGGCTTGCCAAAAATTTTTAATACTTAGTTACTTTTATATTAAAGGATACTAATATATTCGGCTCATCATTTCATAAAATAGGATCCTATAAGTATAAGCAGTATGCTGAGCAATGCCAGCTGAGTCGACGGGCACAGCCCAGCGATGACGCCGTTTTCCAGAGTACTTAAGCGAACCCTCTCGTCGTCGTTCTCTCGTCTGAATCATTCTTGGCAATTGAAGCAGAATTATATACATAAGCATATAATCGATAATTCTTTTTTCTAATTGATGAACCATCCAAAAGCCAGCGTCTTAGAGAACATAACCAGATAACGTCCCGAAATTTTGCTATCGCCAACACGGGCTAGCACCTCGCGTTAGGCTTCTGCGAAAACGCAGCGTATTTTTCTAACTTAAATACTTTGCTGATTAACAAGGGGAGTAACTCT
>JABUQX010135236.1:0-5000 GCA_015478945.1 Trachelipus rathkii | reverse complement strand
ATATCATATATATTATATATATAAATATATATATATATACTTACTACTATAATATATATACTTATATTATATATATATATATATACTATATATATATATATATATATACTATATATAATATATATATATAAATAAAGCTATACTATATATGAACCAACAGAATTGATCTCTATAATGATTAATTGGCCCTATTTGAGAGATCACTTTGATATAGCAAATAATAAAAATAGTTTTGGAATAGTGAAACGTTCTTTATTTATTTCATTTATTTAATTAGTCTAATGACTATTTTACATTGAACACACATAAGATAACCATTCTACCCAACGTTATCAAAAAATTTAATTGTTTTTAAAATACTTTTCAATTTAATTACCATTACAATATCAATTTTAATGACCGAGAGAGCGTCCAAGTGTTCGCACTCTGCATTCTACATTTCTCTAACTGAACTGAACTCTATGCCATTTGGCACAGGCGTTTTGGGAGCCAGAGGCACCTCGGTGACCTTGGATAATACACAACAAGAAAGAAGGCAACAATTATTTCGGCTTTTACAACAGGACTTATACAAGGTTTTCTTCCAACTGTGTACCAGAAATCTTGGTAGCACTTACATATATCCTTTATAAATTTTATACAATGTAACGAGTACGGTACATAATGGTTATCTCAAAAGTTGCCTGTAACACCCCCTTCTGACAATTTTAAAAAAAGTTTAGGATAGAGGAGACAGTGGCTACTAAAGTTAGAGGGTAAAACAATAATTTTCACCTAACATAATAGCTCTCCTACTGGAGGCAATTCTTCATTTCTATGTAACACCTTTACTTTAGGCGTTTTTACCATCTGAAAGAAAACGGATTAGTATTTTATTTTATTTTTTTTTTTTTTTTTTTTTTTTTTTTTTTTTTAAGTGTTATTTTCTCTTTCTAAATCTACTAAGTTATAATATATGCGAACGTTCCTTAAATTTTCTAAATGAGGTTTCCCATTTTTTTCGATAAGTACGTTCTGTTTATTAACTTTTATAACTTTAAAAGGGCCGACATAGCGGGGAGCTAGTTTGCCGACATTAAACTGTGTCTGCCGCACCACGACAAATTTTGCCTCATGCAACCCTTTAGGCACAAAGACGTGTCGATTTTTATAATTGGTGTGTGGCGCCAGCGGCTGCGCTAAAAGAGCGGCTAGCTTTTTAACATATGCATTATACTCTATTGGGGCCGTTTCCGAAGCAGGATCAACTAATCCACTAGGTATTGCTATATTTTGGCCAAACATCAAGTTTGCAGGGCTGAGACCGTTCTTTGTTATCGGCGCGAGTCTCAGAGTGAACAACACCATAGGTAAGAGGCTCGGCCAGTCGGAGGGGCTTAAATCATGTTCCTGCAACATACATCTCAGACAAGCCAGCAAATTCCTATGACTTACCTCCAGGAGGCCATTACATCTAGGATTTGAGCTACACGTAGTCCGGTGCTCCATTCCCACGGCCCTACACACTTCCTCAAACAAGCGACTAGTGAAATTCGCACCTAAATCCGAAATAATTACCTGAGGAATTCCACAGAACGGAAATAGCTCGTGAATGAATGCATTCAATATTTCTCCCGAATTTATTTCTTTAAGAGGCACAGCGAACAAGTACTTACTGTAGCGGTCAATTAAGGTAAGTAGGTATTTGTATCCTCTTGCATTAGGTAACTTCAGTATGTCAACATGAACGGCTTGAAACTTCTTCGTCACTTCTTTAAAAACACCGTAATCAGGACTTATGCCTGGTACGGTTTTATTTTTTTGACATGCTGAGCACGTGCGGATAAACTGTTTTATTTTTTTATGCATGTGCTGAAACACAAATTCATTTTTTATGCTCAGAAGGGTTTTATTCACACCCAAATGTCCTTTATTGTGGTAGTCGCTGATTACGTTCTGCACACTCTTTTCCGGCACAAAAACGCGCGGAATAGTTTAAAGAGACATCGACAACTAATTCTATCTCCTTTTTGTTATAAAAGAATTTCTGCCTTATTAACTTCAAAGTTGTTTTCTCTCTCTTCGCCATCAGATCACTAAGGTATTTATCTGACTGTTGGTGCTGTCTAATTTCTTCAAAGTCCAAATCTCGCTTGAAATGCGAGAATAATATTTTTGCATTTTTATCAAACGTGGTTACTAAATTTATTTTTGCAATTTCCAATATGGCGGCCTCAGCATGACTTCTGTTTTCACTTCGAATAGACAGATCCATCGGTGCGCCTTCATTCATTACCAAGTTAATAGCACCTACGTCAGTCGCTATAGTATTCTCAGCCGATTGCTCATTGGCTGTCGTGAAGCGGTGGGCGGAGTCACAGACTACACTATTTGAACCTGCATCTTCTCCTACCTCATCCTCATCTCGCGAGGCATATTATCGCAGAGTAAATATTTTTAACTAACGCATTTTGATTTTCGGAATTAAACTCCATCGTGAATATTCAAAGTTAACTCAAATAGCAAGTTTCCTCATTCCCCTAGCATTAAATTTTGCTACATCATAGCAGGCTTTATTCTTATAACAAACGCACGATGTAGCACGTACAGTATGCGTCACAGCCTTTCCGCTAAAAAATTGCCCCATATTTCTTGAATAATTTCGTTAACCCCAATAAAAGCTTATTTACTGGCAAATATCTTTTTTCTGTTGTATTAAAAGACCCACTATAAAAAGCAAAAGGAGTCCCATTCTCATCGTCAGACATAATTACCGTATTAAAAGCTTTATGATTTGCATAAATGTACACTTTGAGAGGCGCATCAACTGCTGGAAACCTGAGCCGAGAGGCGTGACGAATCGCTTGTTTTATATCTACAAAAGACTTCTCAGCCTCGGGAGACCACGTGATTTTTTTATTAGAGCTATTTTTTCCCTTTAAATAATTATACAAAGGCAATGTTAGATTTGTAAAACACGGTATATTTTGACGGTAAAAGGAAATTCGGCCAACAAACGAACGTACTTCTTTTATGGTTACCGGCCGAGGAACATTAATTATTTCCTTAACTTTTTCAGATAATGGCGCAAGCCCTTTCTCTCCGTCAAGTCAAAACCCAAATAACTTAATCTTTTACCCCAAATTCGCATTTTTTTTATTTAAAAACAAATTTTAAAATAATTAATCATCTCAAATACTTGTTAAGTACCACACGTTGGATCTGATAAATTCTTTGGTCACCTATCAAAAATCGTCTACAATTACACGTGTACACGGGAATGCCTTTGAAAAGTAATATTCGTTAAAAAATCTCATGAAACATGAACTCGAGATTTTTAAATCCCATCGGTAATTGTCTAAAAGAAAAATTGCCGATCATTGTACTAATAGTAAAATAATGTTGATCGGCTTCTGCCAAAGGCAGTAGATAGTACGCGTTCGTGACGTCAAGTTTACTTAATACCTTTGTCCCATGAAGCCCACTAAATATATCATTTATATTCGGCATAGCAAATACATCATTTTTCGCCACGGAATTAAGTTTTCTAAAATCACACACGATTCGTACCCCTCCCCCATTTTTTTCCAAAACGCTGATTGGGAAACTCCATTGCGATGGTGCCCTCTTTAAAACTTTCGCTTTTACTAAATTTAATAGCTCCCTCTTTGTTTGTTCGAATAGTTTATGAGGAATACGACGAGGTTTCATTTTTATTGGAACTCCGCTTATATTAGTTTTATAAGAAAAAAGTGAAGCTAATTCCTTCAAGATAGCAGTTGGAATGCTCGTCTCCTCTCCCATCCCTCAGAACACAAGTATCCCCCCCCATTTCTATTCCCAAGTTTCGACTCAGCGTTCCCCCCTCCCCCAAATTCTTTGAACAGGTCGTCCCAAGCTCTAAGTTGCTTCTCCCGCATATTAAAATTTTCCGGCAAATAAGCATTTACAAATAAATGTTTAAAATCAAATACCAGATTATTAACTATAGGAATATCACTAAAAAGTTCATTAGTAGCTACAGAAGAAGAAAATTGAGAGAGAGTATGAATAAAAGCCTTATCTCTACAAATCGTGTTATTACATAAATTTATACCTTCTTTGCTCTGAGTATCCGTTAACACATCTGTCTCAAAATTAATATTAAACGAAAATTTTTTTAAAAACGGCATTCCTAATATACAAATGGGCAATTTAGTAGTTAGAAATTCTACATCATAAGTTCTCTTTAACCCAAAATCAATTGTAACAATTTCGCGCGAGTATATGTCAATTACGGTATCATTGGCTGCTTTAATTTGACCAATAATCGATACATTCTGGTCTCCATCCATAGGGAGTAAATTGATCTCACTACCTGAGTCGATAATAAAGACTCTTTTTGATATTTTATCAACAATTGTATAAAGTTTATAATTTCTTACATTATTTAATACAGACAAATTATTTATGACCTGATTTTCTCCAGTCGGAGCATCCGTAATTAATATATTTTGTGAGCCGCTATAAGCCAGCGTGGGTATCGTATGGGTCACATCGATACTCTTGTCAATAGTCGGAATACTCAGAGCTTCATTGGAAGAAGGGTGACCTTCTTGTACATGCCAGTGAGCACCTTGCTCGTTACTCTTAAAATTACTCAAAACTACAGTAGTTATTATTATTATTCATTATTATTATTATTATATTAATTCTCATATATTATTATTATTATATTATTATTATTATCTCCCATTAGAATACCAAACATACCTATTATTATATTTATTATTAAACCTACTAGTATACGCATGCAAATTATTTACTTCAGCAAAATTCCCATAATTAAAAATACGATAATTTTCATCTAAAATATTCACCTCCCCCCCTAACTCCTGTTCGAGGGGGAATCTGATACGTTTCCCTGCCTTATTCGGGGATGTGACTCATGGGCTGGCCGACTTTCTCCATTTGGCGGGAATACCAAAGAATACATTAGACAAAATTCCGAATGACATGTGTAACTTCTATGTAAAAATCTG
>JABUQX010135235.1:0-14307 GCA_015478945.1 Trachelipus rathkii | reverse complement strand
ATATATATATATATATATATATAAAAACGCCGTTTACGGGGGAGGTCGAGTCACCGCCTCTCATACGAGAGGACGCTGGTTCAAATCCTCCGCGTAGCAGTTGGGTTTTATCTACCTGGGGGCAAGAATTAAAACTTGACTGCGAACACGTTGGTGGCCGCTGGTTTGGATAGCCGGCCTTAAAGTTCGATTTCCTGTCGTCCCGTGTTACCCCCCGCATAGGGGATAAAGCACGTTAAAACCAATAGTTCTTTATATATAAATATAATATATATATATATATACTATATATATAATATATATATATATATATATATATATATATAATGTTGGCACTTCCCTCATAAGATAATTCCCAGCTATGACTATTTCTTTTAAAAATTATTGTTCACTTAATAATTTTGAATTCATAGAAACACTAACTAAATTTCAATTTATTTATTCCAAATATATTAAAAATTAAAGCATATAATTATTAAAATCCTATATTTGCTTGATTTATTACTTTCCTTCGTTTTTTTCAATGTCCTAAAGATCAAATTCTTCACAATCACGTCAGGTACAGACGCTGCGAAGATAAAATAGAACAAAAGCTTCCCTTGAGAGTTGTCAGCATACGAGTGTGATACGATATGGTGTCTACTTTTTCTAAAACTAAACGGGCCAATTTGTAAATTTAAGTAAACTTGAAATCCGAATTCTTATTGTTTTTAATAAAATCTTTTTCGTATCGTAGTAAAAAAAAAAAAATGTGATTTTGGAATAGGAAAAAGCTAATTTTTAATCATTTGGTGTTAAAAAAAAAAGAAAGAGTAAATTCAGCGGGAAAAGAATGCTTTTAAAAATTTTGTCATTTACTTATGATATGAGTCAGATTACATTGCTCTCTCTCTCTCTCTCTCTCTCTCTCTCTCTCTCTCTCTCTCTCTCTCTCTCTCTCTCTCTTCTTCTCATCTCTCTCTCTCTCTCTCCCTCTCACCTAAAATCGCAACTGACCAACGAAATGGTAAACATACATCGTATTTATATTATTTTATGTAATTAACCAATCACAATGAAAAGACTATAAAATAGATTGATTAATTTAATAATTAATGTAATTGTTTGATTGAATTATTTCATTTTTGAAATTTATCTTTATTTACAAGGGGAGCGTGGCCTTCCTTGCTTCCATCGGAACGCACCGCTTTGATTTATTATACTATATATATAATACTATATATATCATATATGGATCTTATAATCATTACTATATATATTTATTTGTTATACTAGATGTCTATATCATATTATAAATTGCATGCTATATAATATACTTGAATATTTAACCATATTTAAAAGAGCTTGCTTTGTGGGCAAATCTTGTAATATACTTATAAATAAACAATTTCATTTGGCATTGTTTGATGAATACCGTGAATTGGGATTTTGAAAAGCATCTGTTCTCTTCTTATGAAATTCGATTGCATTTTATTCTCTATTGATTCTCTTTCCACTCTTTCAAAATTCTCTCCTTTTCTATTCTTCGATTTGCTTTGGTTCGAGTTCTTTAAGACAACTTTTGTTTGACCTTTATATTTTATAAGTTTTTATGAAGATTATCTTTGAAAATATCTTTGTAAAATGTAAAAGACATATATGGCTTGATATGATGTTTTTTTCATAATATATATATAATATAATATACTATTATACTATATAATATATATATATATATATATATATATATATATACTATAATATAATATATATATCATATAATAATATAAATGACAGAGTTACTTAACGCGCTACACGGAACGAGAAGTCGAATAAAAAAAAACAATTTACGCAGGAGCCTTTATGAGAATTGTAGGACTGTCATCTAGCGGCGCGCGAAATTAATTTTTTTTCTTTACTTATGCCTCTAGAGGAGTGAAATGACCGGTTAGGTCTTTTAGGTCTAGGTTAGTTTCTTTTGAGAATACCCTTTTATATGTTTACTAGCTTTAAAAACACTACTTCATGCAACACATCTACTAACATACAGCAATATTTGAAACAAGGTTCATATTCTTACTTTTATTTTATTTTATAAAATGACCAACAATAATGATCGTATTATATATAAAAAGGTCTTAGTTGCCCTTAAAATATCATTCTTCTTTTTACGTTTGACCGCTCAACAACTTATTTTCAATAGATTTTATTTCAATTACAAAATAATATTACCGCCAACAAACTAGATCCAAAAAAAAGCAACCAAAAAAATTTTTTTAAATGCTTTTAAATAGTTATTCATTTCGTCGCCCCTAAAAATGTTTCATCTTATTTATACTTTCGTTTAATTATATTTATACCAATTTTACCAGTATGAGAGGTGTGGTGCCCTTGTATAACTTTATTACTATATATATATATATATTAATATAATATACTATACTAATGTATATATATATATATATATATATATATACTATATATATATATATATATATATATATATATTATATATACTACTATATATATAATATTACTATATATAATATATATATATATATATAAAATTTTTTTTCTATATATCATATACTACTATATATATAATATATATAATATACTATTACTTAATATGTTTTAATCTTTGTTTGCAGTGTCGGACGTGTTGTAAAAGTGCTCCCTGTTGAAGTTTATCTTTATTTTATTTAGTGTTATTATTATGTAGTGCTGTGTATAGTGAAAATCTGTTTATTCAAATCTTATTTTTTTAATTGAAAGTTTTTATTATATTTGTATGACTATGTATCTATTTATTTCGTATTCATAGTAAAAGGTTACCTTGATAATTACTAGGAATGTGGACAAAATAAATGTAATTTACCCTCTTTTAAAATATTTTTCATCAATTTTGCTTTCCTGTGAATAATTGTAAGGACAAAGTTACTTAACGACCACACGGAATAGGAGATCAGATCCAAAAAAAAAAAATTCGTAGGTAGCCTCTATGATACTTAAATAGATGCTCTAGGGGCGAAATGAATTTTTTCCCCTTATTTTGTTGGGGTGAAATGAGGTTAGGTTAAGTTAGGTTAGGTTAGGTGACCGCTAGGAAAAAATTTCATTTTGCCCATAGAACACATATTTATGTATCATAGAGGGTACCTAGGAAATATTTTTTGGAATACCTTTTTGTTAATGTTTACTAACTTTAAATCACTACTTTAGGACCTATCTTCTAAAAAAAAAAACATTATTTGAAGCAAGGTTACATATCTTACTTTTATTTTATTTAAAAAAATGGCCAATAATAATTCATAATGTATATAAAAAGGTTTAGTTAAAAATATCATTATCTTTTACGTTTGACCGCTCAACACTTTATGTTGAAACACTTTATTCAATTAAGAATGTCGCGCAACAAACTAGATCTAAAAACAAGTTACAAAAAAATTTTTAATTGCTTTAAATAGTTTTCATTTCGCCCCTAAAAATGTTTCATTTTGTTTAAACTTTCGCTTGATATACAGTAAATTTATAATTTACAGTATTACCGTATGGCTGTTATGTAACTTTAACCTAATTGTAAAAATAATTAAGGTTAAAGGTTGAAATCCTTATTTTTTTACATAAGAACTTCAATCCTACTCTGAGGTCATAATATGAAACTATTACAAAATCGTTTCTTATATAATAATACATGTACATCTCTTAAATTTCCTGTGCACTTCGCATAGCATGGAGATAGTTTTGTTTTGCACTCTTACAATTATCATTTTTTTTTTTGTAAGAAATATAAACCTTGTTTTCTGAGAGAGTGTCATGACGCTAGCTTGAATTTGAAGGGACAATATATATATATATATATATATATATATATATATATATATATATATATATATATATATATATATATATATATATATATATATATATATAGTTAAAAACTGCATTTATTGTACCTAGTAGGTTGTCACGAAACATTGTTGTGACTGGGCTTATTAATTTTAAAAAAATGATTTTGATATTATAACTTATACATTATAACTTATACTAATAAGTTTCTTATTCTCATAAATGATTGATGTTATGATGTCAACAAGATCCATCCCAGCTGAAATGAATAACTAAACCATACCACCCTCTGGAGAACTGGGGAGCATTGGTGAAGACAGGCAAAATAATATCTCGGAAAAGATCATGGTGGAAAGAATCCAACTAGGTAAAACAATGCAATTTGTATTTGTTTTCATTAATTGATCCTAAACTTGAGATCTAGTTTAACATTTAAATTAAATTTTCAAACCTATTGGTGATTATATAATACATAGTTTAGTTTGCTGTAAGCCCTCTTTTGGTTATCTTATTTAAGAAGCTGCAATTGAAATTAAAATAATAAAACTACCACAGTGAGCTTGTGTAATTTATGCAAATGTTTTACGAAATTATTATCAGCTTTAAATCTAATTAAGTTATTGTGTATTTGCAGTTTGGCAAGAGGAATGGCAGGATATTTGGGATTTGTGGGAGTCTTATTAATAATTGTAAATATTGTGTTTATAATTAAGTTTATTAATATAACTTGTTAACCACAAATTTAATTAGTCCCATTAATTTATTGATTGCATTCCTGAATATTGTTTTTTCTGCATTTATAAAATTAATCTAAACTTCACTGTGTATCAACCATTTATTTACCGAAGGTATTTATTTTTCAAATATTAAAATCTTAAATTTGGTATTTCTTGTATATATATATATATATATATATATATATATATATATATATATATATATATATATATATATATATATATATATATATATCTAGCATAATAAATATATATATATATATATATATATATATAATAATATTAATATATATATATATATATATATATATATATATATATTAGGGTGATGATTTTGATTTTTATTTTCGAAAATCATTTCCTGTAGTACGAATGGATGAACTTTTCCCTATTAATGACTAAAATGACGTTTATTCCATTGAAATATTGAAAAAGATCACGCACAAACCACTTTGAAATGATATGTAGGCCATTTTAGCATATTATATAATTGTATTAACAATACTTATTTATAATATAAGTCATCAAACCGACTTGTTCAATATTTTGTGTACCAGAGAATTGTATAGAATTTTCCAGAATATAATAGAACGCTGTGCGCCGTCCGCACGGACAGGGACATCACTGTGACGTAATTGTTCGGGAGGCTTCAGTAGTACCACCCAACTTGCGCGACCAGCTCTGTCCTAAAAGTCCTCGGACATCCCCATTAGGGAGTGTTAGAGACATCGTATCCCCCTCAAATTTGGCATACCCCTTTCCTATGACGTAACCTCATCGTGGACGAGGTTACGTGGACGTGTACCCATCGGAGGGGGGTGCCGGCCCCTAAAAAGAGGAAATGTTCATAGAAGGTTGAAATTTGGAGCTTGCATAAATGAGGTATGAGTAAGGAGGAGTCGGATCCGAATTCGGATTCGGATCCGGAACCGGTGCTGGAACCGGTGCGGTGCTGAGTTAGTAAATAATTGTAATTATGGAGTGTTAGGTTTATCGTACCGTCCTAAAAATTGACCACGCGATATGTGGTGACGTAACCTCATCGTAGACGAGGTTACCTTTCCGTTCGCCCCCGGAGGGGTTTCTGGCCCCCTAAAAATAGGAAATGACCGTAGGAGGATGAAATTTGGAGATGGTATAGAGGTGGAAGGAGTAAGTAGGATTCAGATCCGGAGTCGGATTCGGATCCGTCACCGGTGCTGGAGCCGGTGCGGTGCCGAGTTAGTAAATATTTGTAAAATAATACAGTATTGTTGTCCTTATATATGTTATTGAACCTGTAGATCTCCAATATGATGGTTATAAGTTCGTAAAGGGTGTCAGGGACCCCCCGGAGGGTGGTCTTCCGAAGAAAATCACAGATTGTTTAGAATAGGAAGGCTGAAATTTGGAGAGTACATAGAAGAAGGAGAAAGGATTCTGAGTCTGATGAGTAGGAATTGGAAACGGCACCGGTGCTGGAGCCGGTGCGGTGCTGAGGTAGTAAACAATACAATGTTGGTGTTATCGGATCTGTAGATCTCGAATATGATGGTTTGGGTGTTTGAGGACCCCTGCGAGGAGGGTCCCGCCTCCTGCCTGCCTGCCCGGCTAGAGCACAAACGTGGTCTATTTTCATACTTCATTTTTTAGTTTTGTAAGTGAACTTTTTAAATTTATCAAAAAATTGTATGTTTATAGCATGTTTTACATACCTTAGAGCAGTAAATCAGTAAATCAGTAAAACAAACGGCCCTCCTACCACTCCTCCTGCCCATCCATGATCTATTAATCTGTTGATCTATTGATCAATTGATTCAAGTCAAATATTTGTATAAAACCTTTTATTTTATTTGTTTAAAAATATATATTTTACTAAAATTTTTATTCTTTTTTGTTTTACATACCTTAAAGCAGTAAATCAGTAAATCAAACCACCCTCCCCAGCCCCTCCTGCAATTCCATGATCTATTGATCTATTGATCTATTGATTCAAGTCATATTTTGTATAAAACTTTATTTTATTTGTTCAAAAATATATTTTTATCAAAATTTTTATTCTTTTTTGTTTTACATACCCTAAAGCAGTAAATCAGTAAATCAGCAAATCACACTACCCTCCCCACCACCCCTCCTGCTCATCCATGATTCATTGATCTATTGATCTATTGATTCAAGTCATATATATTGTATAACAGTATAAATAAGTTCTTTGGCTAAAAGCGGGAAAAGAAAACAAGTTTTTTATTTTAAAGCATTTATAACAAGTGCAGACTAAATAATCGTTGACATATAAATTTTTAACATCAAATATATTTATAAGTTTATTAAAAGAAACATTATTTAAAAAACGCATGATGAAATAAATTCAGTATACACCGCATAAATTAGAACTGGTAGGTTGTACAGGAAAACCTAAGGTCTTAACATATTGAACATTATTATATTTCAAAAAAGATGTTACATAATGATTACTAAACATAAAATCTAAATGCAGAGAGTCAAGGAAATATACAACATTATTTTTATTCTTATACACGGTTATCCATTGTCCATTGCTCGAGACATTCCATGGAGAGGAATTGAAGACAAATCCAGGAAAGGTTTCCAATTTCACAGAGCCGAGTTCATTACAGGCGAATACACCTAAAGATCTTCTTTCGTTTCGAAAGACATTTAATTTTTCTTCTTCATTCATCTTTAGTAATTCAAGATTATATTACGTACTCTGTCAATCTCAATGATTTGAGGATGTTCCACATACACCAGAACTGAGGTTGGAGATTTCAAACTTTGTCCAAATTTGAGACTCAGCCCTAATGTTCCTTTTCTTAGGATATTGACATGATAAGCATTACAATCTGAAAGATCAGCTGTGAGATCGTACACATATAAATTACTGTTTTCAGCATAAGTCTTGAGATCAACACCTGTACCGTTATTGCTGCAAGATACAGTATTGGCAGTTAAATCGTAAAAAGGTTGTGAACATTGAAAATGTGAGCCTTCGTATATCATCTTATAATCACGACCGTATGGTTGACCATTCACATGCAGACTGATACCTCTAAGCCCGAAATGGGTAAATTTAAATGCAGACTTTCCATAGTTTTCAGAATAAGTCTCGTGTTCTACAATCCCTATTATTACTTTCTGAGGTAAGCTACCACTGACGATTTTAGGTATATTAATACTCGATAATCCTTGGGTAAAGCTAAAAATTTTAGTCTCAATTCTCTTGATTGAATATTTTGTTGTATCGGTCAAAAGAGATTTCTCGATTTTCATATGTTTACTGGGAGATAATTTCACTTTACGTACATAAAGATAAGCATCCAGTAATTTGAAAATAGGTTTTGGTGCGGTAGTTGTGACCCCAAAACTGCTATGGACATTAAGCGTAAATTGAGATGTAGATCTAGTTAACCTGATACGAGTGTCCACTGATGGCAGAATAAGTCTTTCTTGTAAGAATATATCACCGTTTACACGACCGTAATATTCGCACGTTTCATTTTAGATTTATCAGCGTTGTCCCTATGTTTCTCTACATCTTTTAAATTGTAATATTCACATGATTACAGGTGAGACTCCTTCGCATCTTGAGAATAATTTAGTAAAGTTTCAATATAACTTCGATAAGGGTAACTTGCAGCTGATGCACCTAGAGATGTATCATTTAAAAAAACTTCAAGTTGATTAAAACATATATACAGGAAATTTATCTCGGTGTACACTACGTGTTCGGTGCCTGCGAGATCTGAACCATCTTCATTTACTAGCTTGGCCTTCAGATATAAAAACACATTCGAAGGGTCAAGATATTGGTCAGAAGTGCCTGGTATATTGAAATCGAGAGGTACATCAGTATTGGTGATTGCGTGAACAGGATTAATGTTAATAAAATTAGATTCACTTACACTGATCTGTGTAGGATTCACAGAAAAGAGGTCCAATTCACTCTTACAACAGTCTGGGCTAGAGGGATGAAGGAAATGCATCGTACTGGTACAATCGCTTGACGTATAATGAGGAGAGATATGTTTAATCGTTTCTTATATTCGAAATAGATGCTGGCTATTATTATTTATGTAAAAGTTACTACTTATCCCTGTTATTAAATAGCGAACACGTCAATATATTTTTTCTTTAATGGTCCTTTCATATTCCTCTTTACAGTTTTTTACGGCAACCTACACCTTGACCAGTCATCTTGCGCCGTATTTTTCGTTTAATATCGTCTAACATTTCATCTGAAGCATCAGCTAGTCGATGTTTTACAGCCGTACGAGGGTCGGCACCACCCATAATATCCTGAATAGTGTCTAGACCCGTCCTAGCCGCTTTTTTATCGATGTATTTACCTCTTGATTTAAACAAAGGGATAACACGTCGGAACAACGAAAAAAAATCCACCTAAACCATACCCCCTCTGCATTCTTGAACCCCTGAAGGCTCTTTCTCTTTCCATTATTATTATTTTTTAACGAAGCTTCCTTCTTAAGTGTACTTTACACACTGCTGTCAAAACTGTGAATGGGTATGGATTACCTTCAACGTTTCTTATATAAATACGAATCGAACTCAGTTGGGTCTTACTCGGCGGAGAGTAGTGAACATTAGGAAATGTTATAACTCTGCAATCTTTGGGAAAATGAACTACTCTTTACAAGGAGACATTAGTATTCCCTACAAACTGATGGTTTATAATATCTGTGTAAACATAGGTCATACCAGGATCTTGTAACAATTCATCAGGATCACATACGAAATGTAATGAATTAGGAAAAGTGTTTTTGAAGATGCTATATAATCATCAATAGTTGGCAAGTAATGAAATATAAGGCGCATAAAATTGCTAGCATCGTGGTTATGGTTCACCTTCTCTTCTGAAGGGTTATCTGTAAGAAGAACACACTTACATGCATAGGATTGAAACAGGAATGTGTTTAAATCGTGTAAATTTACAATACGCAAGGATCTTAAAGACACCAGTTCTATTACTTTACAATAAACCTTTCAATGTAATATTCGATACCATCAAGCTTTTGTATATGTAAACTAGCTGTGTTACGCAATTTCAAAGTATTTTTTACAAAATAAATACTTCTATAAATCATGAATGCAGCCCAGGGACTGGTCTTATTCTCTATACTGGCATCAAGAATTATTTCACTTAATCCTGCTTCAAACATTTCTCGTTTGAGAGTTATAGGGTTTAATATTTCTGTAATAAAGTCAGATATTTTATTTTCAGGATGTAGATCCATAGAGACCGAGGAAGGTAGCATTAAATAGAAATGATCTTCGGTAGTCATGATTATTGATTCTCAATTTCACAGGTACTTATTTACGAGTTAGACTTTTTAATACTACTGTAGCTTCTTTCGTATATGTACTTTACAAACGGCTGTTCCATCTGTGAATAGATAAGGGTTCCCTTCGACATCTCTTATATACACCTTTATGGTTCTAAGTTGGGCATTATTCAAAGGTATATAGTGCAAACTAGGAAAACCTAAAATTCTGATATCTTTAGGAAAATGTATCACTCTTAGTAACCATAGTAACGGGGCTTTAGTGTTTCCAACATACTGGGGTTCTACAATATCCGTGTAAACATACGCTACGCCAGGGTCATGTAACATCTTTGAAGGATCACATACAAATGTAATGAATCATCGGTGTTGGTTTTCAAACCTATCTATATACTCTTCCATTGTAGGGATATAACTTATTAATTCATTTAGAGATGATGGGATAATTAATTCATAATATTGTGTATCGTAAGTAATTACATTTACGAAACCAATCTGAAGTATGGAAAATAAATAAACTTCTATCTTTCAAGTTTACTCGAGCTTGGTATTTTAAAGTGATTAACACGTTGTCTTCGTTGACTGCTTTATTAACTAGAAATTAAATCTTTACATATTCGGTTTGATCCAAATTGTTTGTTTAAGTCTATGAACACATCGGTAAGAGATTTATTAAATATCTTTCAAAGAAATAATCTTTGTCTGCACGCTTGACGATCATCATATCGGTGTTAATTTTTAATACGTTTTTAACATTCTCTACACTTCTAAATATTACCAATATCCAATATCCAATATCATTTCGCATAACCCTACTTCGTACATTTCTCTTTCGAGCTTTATAGGGTTCAATAACTCTGTAGTAAAGTCTGATATTTTATTTTCAGGATGTAGGTCCATAGAAGCCGATGAAGGTAACGTTAAATAGAAATGATCTTCACTCTCCATGTTCACAAAGTAAACTGATCAATGTTTCTTAATTTCACTAGCATTTATATAACTATTAAACTTCATAGGATAACCCACTCATTTGACAAAATACTGTTTGTTTTTACCTTTTCCTTTAGATTCTATTATTTTTTCTGTTTTTCATTCGTGACTCTTAGGATCAAACCGTATTTTCTGTATTTCTTGTTTATAGAACCCTCCTTTTATTTTTTCACCATCTAAATCCTCAAGATAGTATAATTTTAACCCGTCTCTCGGGAATTCTCTGATGGTATCTACTTTAAAAACCTCTCTTGACCATCCATCTTCGTACCCTTTTCTGAAATTTTCATCAGTCCTAGACACTCTCACATAATCTCCTACTTTAACACCTGTGTTATCTTTTATTTTGTGCACCGTGTTACTAGGTACAGAAGGTTTGGTCTTCACCATCTCTACATGAATATTCTTAAGTGTTCCATTATAAGACCTATTATAGGAGTAAGCCAGGTCTTGTGTATATAGAAATATTTAAATGTATTCATCTTCGCGAAATACCCATGCATTCTTTCATTTATAGTTCTTTGGACTCTTTCAACTATCGCAGCTTTATTAACCGAGAACGTCTTGTAGTACCCTATATCATACTCCGTGACTATTTCTTGAAACTCTTTGCCTAAAAATTCTGCACCTTTATCTGTCCACATCATTTGAGGATATCTGCCATCTTCATTTATAATTTCTCTTACAGCAGCAGCAACAGTTTTTGACTTTTTATCTTTTAAAGCCTTTAACCATAAGTATCTGGAATATACGTCTATCACAAAAAAAATGTACTGATACCCTTCATTGTCAGATTTATATTTTATAATTTCAGTCAAGTCTAGTTGCCAGACATTATCTGGCAACAATCAATAGATCAATAGATCAATAGATCATGGATGGGCAGGAGGGGGGCTGGGAAGGGTGGTTTGATTTACTGATTTACTGCTTTAAGGTATGTAAAACAAAAAAGAATTAAAACATTTACTTTTTCGTGTTGGAAACTTTTTTAGTATATGTTTATGCAGGGTAAATGCATCTTCACCCTCTAAATATTTTTTCAATTCTTTTTTATTAATATGAGGAAACTTTGATGCGAACCTTGAAAAGCCACCGTAACTGCAAGGTTGTTTTACATCAAAGTAATATTTATGGACCACCTCCTTAGCTTCCATGACTCACAATGACATTAACAATAAAAACATATTAATTTATACTAAAAGGGGATATAAAAAACCGAATATCTATATGAAATATTTCTATTTTTAAAACCTTATGTATATATGAACTATTTTTTTAAATTACAAACAGAGCAACCTAAGACCATAGTTAATGTATACAAAGCGATAACATAGTTTATATGAATTATTTCTAAATTACAAACAATACAACGCTGTGATAAGTACAATAAATAATTAGGAATAATCCATTTTGAACGGATGTACGGTTTTTTTCTTATTCTATCTGTGCCTGAACGTGATGTGTTTCTACTCATTGTCTTTAATCTATCCGACGCAAAAGAAGGACCGGAGTGACTCGCATCTGGTCTAGGGACATTGGAATATTTTCCAAATCCTTCAATCTTTGTTTATTCTAGGTTAAAGTTCTCGGAAAATTAATAGTTTGAAGTTCATGTTTGATACTGTTCCAACCTGTTACAGGATCCTTCTTCCAATCACGCGAGAGATCAGATATTAGATCAGCAATATTCGAGCCATCAACTGTTTCTCCGTCAATAATGATTTGACCGATATCGTTCAATGAAATCTGGTCTAAAATATTATTTAAAGCTAAACCAGTTTTTTTTACCTCTCGTTGGCAAGCTCTCCTCCAGTATATGTTTAAAATTATCTTCTCCTTTTACTTCAACATTAGTACCCATCGCAAGAGTTGAATCTTCCTTAGATGAATTACCTAATAAAGTTTTTAGATCTACTAATTTTTGTATAGCGTTTTGAAATAGAATTCTTTTTTCATGAACGTTAACATCAGAGTTTGATATTAGACACAATTCCTTCTCGTAATTATTTATCTACTCAACTTTCGGATCATATAAACTCAAAGGCTGCTGTTAGAGCAACTGCTGATAAGGTTTGAGGCAGCTGTAGGGCTGATAGATGTTGTTGTAGCTGCTGTTGTTGTTCTTGTTGTTGTTGTTGTTGATGTGATAGTTGCTGTTGTTGTTGTTGTTGTTGTTGTTGTTGTTGTTGTTGTTGTTGTTGTTGTTGTTGTTGTTGTTGTTGTTGTTGTTGTTGTTGTTGTCGTTGTCGTTGTTGTTGATGTTGTTTTTGTTGTTGTTGTTGTTGTTGTTGTTGTTGTTGTTGTTGTTGTTGTTGTTGTTGTTGTTGTTGTTGTTGTTGTTGTTGAGGTAGGGCTCCTGTATTATATTTCATCTTCCCATAATCGTTGAAGTGTAAAACCACTACCTTCTTCATTATTGAGCAAGCCACTTGGTTATCAAAGGTTATTACTGAAAAGGGTAAAGGTAGAAACACGTCTCCAATTTTTTGTAATAGCTTCTTTTTATTTGTAAATTTTTTTACTTTACCAGTAATTTTTTTAATGATGTTTCTATGACGGCGCAACTTTACCTTCTGAGGTCTGTTTAAAAGGACATTTCCTTTTATAAGATTTAGGCATACTTCGTCTATCCATTGAACAAATTTTTCATCTTCACAGATCAGCTTACGTTTTCTGAAGGTTTCAGATTTTTAAATTTTCTCATAAGAGGTAAATAATTTGCTACTAGAGTACTTATTGTTCAGGTATGTATGCTGTCTCAGCTTCGTTATGTAAGATATTTGTACGCAGCAATACTCTGTGCGTGTTCTCGCAGAGAAAATAACCGCCAGGTATAGATGTAACTTCTTTATATACTTTTAGGAACTCTTTACGTTGAGTAGGGAACATTTGTGTGGCCACAACATTGACTTGGTTCATATCTGTTCTTTGCCCGAACAAGATTAAATACTGTGTATTTAAAGACACATCACGCATATACTTATTCTGATGAAAGATATTCTGAGTTATAAAAAATACAGTGACGTTTAAATGATGAGAGTAAACTGTGAAAGTTTTTGGTATATCCTCATTCAATTTATTCATCAAATCGTCAAGGATTATAATTTTATGACCTGGGAAACATTGAAGAGATTTTATATCGTATAAAACCATTATGAAGTTGAATTACATCTTTGTAATCATTAAACTATTCTTGGGAAACACTGCAACACCATTTGATTTTAACAGGATTTTGTTCGAAAATCTCGACCTCTTTTAAAATATTTAATAACAGAAAGATTTACCCGCATCCTGTAGGCCCAGACCCAAGACACGTAGCAGGAGTATGGAGCATACATTTACCAACATCCATCCTAGGCTGACACCCGATCACTAATGGATAAGAAAATGGCTTCACTTATGTTATAGATGCTTTAAAATAAAAAACTTGTTTTTTCCCCTCTTTTAGCCAAAGA
>JABUQX010135234.1:12500-17500 GCA_015478945.1 Trachelipus rathkii | reverse complement strand
GCAGGAGCAGGATCCGGAGTATGACCAGGAAAAAATTTACTACGGAAATGAACGAATATTTTGTGCAGTTCAGAGTCCTAACCAGAAGCTTAGTAATATTAAATTTAACAACAAAAAATTTATTGACTCATCAACCATGATTATTTGATATTAATTCCAGAAATGAGGTAACCAAGAAATTAAATGTCGACTGGTGGTATAATAATAATAATAATAATAATAATAATAATAATAATAATAATAATAATAATAATAATAATAATAATAATAATAATAATAATAATAATAATAATAATAATAATAATAATAATAATAATAATAATAATAATAATAATAGTGATGATGATGATGATGATGATGATGATGATGATGATGATGATGATGATGATGATGATGATGATGATGATGATGATGATGATGATGATGATGATGATGATGATGATGATGATATTAATAATAATAATAATAATAATAATAATAACATAATAATAATAATAATAATAATAATAATAATAATAATAATAATAATAATGATAATAATAATAATAATAATAATAATAATAATAATAATAATAATAATAATAATAATAATAATAATAATAATAATAATAATAATAATAATAATAATAATAATAATAATAATAATAATAATAATAATAATAATAATAATAATAATAACTTTTATAATAATAATAATTTGACTTCTTGCTTGGGAAAAAATCTCTCTATATAAAAAGCAAAATAAAATATTATCAAGTTCTCTCATTTAATCAAATAGTTAAACAATAACGTTAAAACACTTAGCCATTTAGCTGAGCCAGTTAATCTTATGATAGATAATGAGATCATATCATTCCTCTACCAAAAATTAGATAAAATGATTGGTTAGAACCTAACGATAATAGAAAATGTTTAGCTTTTTTCTTCAAATGACCAGACATTGAATTAGGTCATAAATCTTTAAAAAGTTGATATATGCTTGACCATTACGAATTAAACAAGAGTATCTTCTTGACAACATATGAAGATCGAATCATTGTATCTAGGCAATGATATTCCTAAACCTTCCTAGAAATGCAGCAAAGACCAGAACCGTTGTTTTCTTTCAAGTGAAGGCTAACTAACAACTCATATTCAAAATTAAAAATTTCTATTTTCTCACTCCAACTTGAGACTGCGTAATATAGAATTAAATACTCATATCAAATGCTGTATGTAGTTTTAGTAGCGTCGATTATAAGCTTGTTTCTAAGAGTCCATTAATAAAAGAATTTACAGACACTATTTTAAACATACTAGCATTTTTAAATGTCATGGTAGGGGGGCTGAGGGTGGCTTGATTTAGTGATTTACTCCTTTAGGGTATGTAAAAACGTTAATCTTGAAGTTTCAAACATAAAAAAAAAATTGAAAGGAAATCTTTATTTATTATTTTATTATTTACTTTTTTCTGATGGTGCTGAACCATTATTTTCGAAAGTCTACAGATCCATAACCTTCATATACAAGACACAAATATTGTATCATACAAATGTTTATAACTTGCCGCAGTGGCTCCTAACCCACAGCTCAGTCGGTGCTGCCGAACCAGAGCTCAGAGCCTCCTCATCTCATTCATATCTTCCTTCCTCCTTTTTCCTACTTCCTCATTCCTCCTTCTCTTCTTCGTCCTCTGTTTTGCATTCCATGCCATTTCTCTGCTTTTTTTTCATAAGGCGACCCCTCGGTGGGGCCCTGGACTCCGAACGAATCCACTCCGACTCCGTCGCCGAATCCGACTCCAATCCAACTCCGTCTCCGACTCCGATCCTCCTGCCTTTCTCGTATTCTAATTCTGCATCTACGATCATTTCTTTCAATTTTTTTGGGCAGCATCCCCCCTTACAGGGGGACGCCAGAGAAACGTAGATCTCGTCTCCTACGAAGATTGCGTCCACGTTAACTCACATCCAAGTTATCCCGATACGTTTTAAGCAAACATCGTTGTCAGGACGATTTGACCTTGGCAGCTAAGGGGGCAGCCACCCCCCTTAGGGTGACCTACGGTCACCAAACTTGCGGCGAGGATCACTGTGATCAGTTAGAACATATACCAAGTTGGGAAAGCGAATCGTTAACTTCGAACCCATGTAATTAATATGGACTCAGACCGGATGGAAGAAGACCGGCGAGAATCCAAAAGTCGGTGCGTAAAAAAAAACGATCTCTTACAGAGGATTTCCTTCGGAAAATCGAATCTTCGATGTAATAATAATAATAATGTGTATGTGTATGCCATAGCGCGCGCTCGCGCGCTGAGCGTAATCTCGTTCTCCACGAGATTACGTCATCTCACCGCTCGGCCTAACTGCTCGTTAGGCTTAACTCATTCTCGGGTGGGAAGCCAAGTTATAACGCGGGCGTACGGCTTACCCCTCTCGGGTGCCCCTCTATTTACAATCCTACAGACTTGAAATTTACACGGAATCGTCCTTACCCCATACATACATTATATTCCAGTTTAAAGCAAATTTCCGATTTCCTTCATATCGAAAAGGCTGGTCGATACCAAACTGGTCTGAAACTACAGCGATTAATCGAATGTTAATTATTTGTAATTATTTTCATTCGATTATATTTTTTAATGTTAAATGCCAACCAGAGCACGTAGAAGACGATAGACGATTTAAAGATCGATTTAGGGGTAATCGATCATCATCGATAAATAGATTGGAATCATCAAAAATGATCTATCGATCATTTAAACCTTCTAGGAACCAAAATCCCCCTTTGGGGGGGCGTCCCGCCCCCTTTTGGGTAAAATTCCTGAGTTCAGGCTCAAACTCGGACGTCGGTCTTCCAGACCTAATTCGTCTCACCACCTTGAAACCTTAACCTGGGACACGTCCAGCCTTGAAACCCAATGTTCAAAATGTTGCTTGCAACATTTGGCAACATTCTGGCTGTGACCTTGAAGCCGTCAGTTTCCCTCTTCTTACTACTATATATATAGGTCCTATTCTGTTTTACGACTTCGTCAATTTTGATTTTTTTGTTTTGTTTCTGGTGTATTTCGGGACAAAATTCTTATAATTAAATCATTTTTTTTTACAAAGTTTTTTGAAAAGAAAGATCTCTTTAACTTAAAAGGTATTTTAAATGGTTTTATTAAAATTACTAATATCTATTGAAATCCAAGAAATTTGACCATAGATTCAAAATTTCTTAGTAGACAGAAAAACAATGACATATTGGAAATCAGCGTATAAAGCAAGAATTACAAAATGTTAAAAAAAAAAATATATACATGTATATTTTTCATAAATGAATATCTCGAAAAGTACGACACTTACAGAAAAACAATTACATAATTGGAATCAGCGTATAAAACTTATTACTAAAAATGTAAAAAAAAAAGGAAAAAAATTAATATATATAAAATTAGGGGAGAATGATTCTAGAAAATGTACAGACTTTAAAGATGGGACAGTTAGGGGTGCCTGTGGAAAGGGGGAGTTTCCATACCCCTAGCGGAAGGGGGGGGGAAAATGTCCTACCCTGTGTTCCCCGGAAGGCCGGGAGACCCGACTCCTGCTGATTTTGCGGTTATTCGCTTGTGGGTATTGTCAGTATGAGTAAAAAAGAAGGATTTTGAATAGCAAGGACGAGTGTTAATTAAAACCGCTAGAAGTCCATAATATATTTGCTTGAATATGTCCGATGGGTGGTCTTCACCAACTAAATGATTTGTGCTGGAGATCGATCCGGCTGGAGGACCATATACTGAAATCATATGTAAAAAAACAAAAAAAAATTCAAAATGACGGGAGACCGAAGAAAGAATACGTAAAATACGAGTAGGTACACATGTTAATATATATATATAGTCTGAAGGCCATTAATTGATGGAGCAGCCTTGCGTCAGAGAAAAATATATATATGATAGTGATATTTGGACTTAAGCTATATAATTAGAGTTATACGAGTGCTAGATAAAGATTAATATAAGTATGTCAATTTATAAATATTAAGTATTCTTAGATGTTTAAATGTGTACGAGGTGTATATTTATAATTCAAGATTACTGTACAATTACTTCCGCTAGTTTAATGGGGAAAATTGAGAAAATTCCTGTATAAAATTCCCTCAAATCATAATAATCCTAAAAATCTCATTTTCTCGTTATATCATTGGGACATTGTCTTTTGGATCGCGCGGGTGACGCCAGTTTTGGGTGCGTAGAGAAATGAAGACCCCACACTCTGATCTGCATGGATGCGTCTGGGTTTTTATTCCCAAGAATTCCTCTAAAAAAGGAACCTTTGGAGTCCGCGTCGAGCTAAAGGATCTGTCCCAGTGATATGAGTTTCTAGTCCGAATACAAGTGGTGTATGTGTTTTACTGGACCTGCGTAAAACGCAGTTTTCTACTCTATTATCTAGAAGGTTATCAAAAGTATAGCATTATGTTATCTGTTTATTAAGAGTACTTGAGGCTTTATCTTTTTGACTTGCGTCGAATTAACTGTCTTCATGAGTTTAATGTACTTATATACGTTTATTTTACACTTGTTTTTTACTGGCACAGTTGATCTAGATTCTAGATTCTAGAATATTGATCTAGGATATTCGAAGAAATTGAAACCAAGTTGGCTCTAGTATCTCTTTGAATCAGCTAATGAGATAAGTATCCTTTATTTTTAGCTCTAACATTAAATGAATATAGAGGTTTATATCAAAACGTTAAGTATACAAGAACCCTAAACTAGGAGTCTGTTGAATTTAAAGAGATATTCCACAGTTAACATTTTATTTTTAATTTTATTTTATTAATTCTTTGTTTTTATATATCAGAATTTTACACTTAAGAACGTACCCTTTAAAACTCAGATAGTTCTTCGGAGAAGGGCGTTTTCCCTGGTTTGAAGGGTCTGACCCTAAAAAGTTACAACATACAACAGGTAAGATACAGGTATTGAAAAGGTTTACACATTTAATAAATAATTACATAAATAAAAGTGT
>JABUQX010135234.1:0-10000 GCA_015478945.1 Trachelipus rathkii | reverse complement strand
TATATATATATATTATATAGTATATATAATATTATATTATATATTAATATATATTATATATCATATATGTGTGTGTGTGTGTGTGATGACTTAATTATATAAAAGGAATAAGGGGAATCTGCATAAGATAATGAATAAGGATGGTGCTTTCGTAACTGATCAAATGGAATGTGACTAGAATGTGGTGGGAACACTTCGAAAAATCTGCATATCATTGGCAGTAATGAAGAGGTGGTAGTTAATGTGTGTGGGTTTGAATTTGATGATGCAAGAAGGAATAGGTATTTTGGGGATGAGGTCAGTTCATTAGTTAAGGAGGAGTAAGATGGGGTAGAGCGAGGAAGATGAAAGAATGGTAAATCTGCAGGTATAGATGAAATTACCGGTGAAATGAGCAAGAACGGAGCGAGATGTGGGGTGATGTGATTGGATTTGGAGTTGTGAAACAAAGCTTTATGAGATAAGTCCGAGGGTTGGGAGAGAGGCATTAATAAGTATCCCTTTATGTAAGCATAAGGGAGATAAAGGTAACTGTGTAGGAATTAAGGGGAATTAGTTTATTAAGTGTGAGTAGGAAAGATAATATACTCCAGAGATTCGAAAGAATGTGTCGAGGGACTGAACGACTGATTGGTGAAGAAGAACAAGGTGCGATTAGAAGTGGTAGAGGATGTGTGGTTCAAATCTTTACATTGAAACAAATGTGAGAAGATGAGGGAGAAGAAGAATAAATTGTATTTAGGTTTTTTGGATTTGTTAACAGACGCATGATATGATTAATAGAGAAGCTCTATGGCAGGTGTTATGATATATGGTGTTGGTGGTAAGCTTCGAATGGAATCAAAAGTATGTATGACGATAGCAGCGCTTGTTTAAAATAAATGAGTTGAAAGTATTGAATTTAATATTAATAGCGGAGTGAGAAAGGGATGTGCTATGTCTTCTTGGTTGTTCGAATTTGCATATGATGGTTTATGAAAAGAATTAGAGGTGGGGGTGGCGAGGAATGGTGTTAGAATGATGGAGAATGGAAAGGAGTGGGGTGCCCTATCTTATATATACTGGAATGGAGTTTAGGTTTGTGTGCGAATCTGAGAGATTTGAGAGGGATTGATAGAGAGATTTGGCAGGGTGTGTAAAAGGAAATGTTTGAAGGTAAACGGTTATTATCAGGTTAAGGTTGTGAGTGAGGACAGTTCTCGATGTGAAGTTATGTTAGATCAGTGGTTCCCACCTGGCGATATCGCTCCCTTGTGGGCAGAATTCGATTTTACGGTGGCGTTAAGATTAAGGGGGACGACATGCTAGGGGTGCGAGCGTACCTCAGTCTATCCAAGCATAAAATTATATTTACTTTTTGAAGAAATTAAAATCAAGCTATTTTTCTTATACTATTTGAACGAATTATATATTACTTATATATATTATTATATATATATAGTACATATATGGCTGCTAAGAATAACTTATAGGTGGAAGTAGAACTACTAGGCTGCGAAACACTTTAAGGTTGTAGCGATAAATAGGCTGATTATAATTAGGTGAATATATATATGCCTAGGCCTTATAAGTATATTATAGATACTATTATTATTCCTGTATAATGTTACTCTATATCTGATGTTACTCTTACTGATAGTATATATAAAAAGTATATAGAAGATTAATATAAATAATTTAATATATATATATAAAAAGTATATAATATATATATTAATATTTATATATATATATATATTATTAATATATTATATTATATATATATATATATTATTAATATATATATAAATTAATATATATATATATTAATATATATAATATAATATTTATATATTTAATAATTCTTAATATTATTATTTATATAATATATTTATATATATATATTAATTATAATTTATATAATATATATATAATATATATAATATTATAATTATATATTATATTTATTTATATATATATATAATTATTAATTAATTATATATATATTAATATATAATTATATATATATATATTATATATTATACTATATATATATTAATAATATATATAATTATATTATATAGATATTAATATATATATATATATATTATTAATTAATATATATATATATATATATATAATAATATATATAATATTATAAATTATTACTGGTATTTAAGATAAGATAAATAAATATATGCATACTAATAAATTAATAAAATAGATCGTGAACTAAGGAATCATAAGGAAGATTTGAATAGCATTAAATTCCCCCTTATACATCGTAAGAGTAACAACTTTACTTTTACCTGGACCTTCGTTATCTTACAGTTACTCTTGTTTAATTATGGAATAATGTCAGAGCGTCAAATCTACAAACTTTTGATATATGATATAGCTGAAATATATATTTATCTCTCTCTCAATAGTGATGACTCCTTCGTAATCAATAAAGTTACTGATATAATATAATGGTAATATATATTTGTTTTCAGGTAATAATATTACTAACCATATCAATATACTATCGATAATATATATATCAATGACTATATAATATATATTATATTATGTAGTATGATATATATATATACTATACTATATATATTATATATAACTTAAATTATTATTTAGTATTATATATATAAAATATATATATAATATAATATCATAATATAGTACTAGTCTTTAATTGTATATAATGATTCTATTGATAAGCTTATATAAATATACTATATAATTTACCTGTCAATGAATGAAATAAACATTAATATATTCTGACTCAGCATAAATTATGTATAGATTGACTTTCCACATTCAAATATTCAAGCGTTTAGCTGGTCTAATCGGGAGAAGACTTGTTGTCCCTTATAGAGCTAAACGTTTGACTACGCACAGCGGCATACGATATATTGAGTATGCTATCGGCTTCTACGCTATTATAATTCTGCATCTCAGAGGTAAGACCAATAGATGATCTACTGTGATAAAAAATAGGACTGAAACTTCATGGATAGGACACAAATTTGATATCTAGCTGAAAACGTTGCTTACTTTTTCTGGCCGCTGTTCTTCTTGTAATCATGTATAGATTTAAAAAAGCAAAAGTAAAAAAATAATTTATTAATAACAATTATTAAGATATGAAATAAATGTCGCCGGAGCTCTCGTATATGTTAAGCCACGGGCCGGGCGAACCAGATTGAAAGATGGGTAGTTTTCAACAACATAGTAAATGCTACCACATCATTCAACAATTTCGATATACCGAATTTTAACTTGTGTAACGTTTTTTTTGCATGTTTATAACATGTAAATGGTTTCGTTTCTTTTATTCTGCATTATTATTATTATTATATATATAATTTATTTATTATTTATTATTATATTTATTATTATATATTATATTTCCCCCTTTCAATGTCAAAGGTTAGTCTATTATTATTATATTCATCATCCATTTAATTCTTTTAACCCCGCCACCATGGGCCTACGATGCCATCGGAATTCATCGCCCACAACTAGAGGAGCCGAAAATCCAGCAGCTCCTTACAGTGCGCGCACCGAGGTAACACAACCCGCACAAATTTCACCATGCAGACTTTCTTGCAGCTTTTCTCCTGGGCGACCAACGAAGTGAAGAGTAATTGGCCAACCATCTAGGGAGAGCCAGTCTCATCCGACGCGTGAAATTACATAACACTCCGACATAAAATCAGACAGCACCCACGCCACCAACCTATCGCAGTACCACCGCCCCCTGCTACGTCATGTCAGCAGTCATACCCTACTCCCATCAACGATCGCGCCTGATCGACCACGTCCCTAACCTCCTCGATACAAACTCTGACACCACTCGCCCCTCACGATAACCCTCCTACCTCCAGCTACTACGCCGTACCTTAGACGCGCATCTCCGCCTCGCCTACACTCCGCCGCTCCACCACATTAACGCTCTTCCTCCGATCCCACCACACCCGCATACAGCACCCAGTTCCCACTCGTGTCCCTCCTGACTCCGACCCTTAAGTGCCAGCGCGGGGGGGTCGCAACCCATCTGACCTGATCCGTTCATGCACTCCCTTCGCCTCTGATCATCGTGCTACAATCCCGTTGAACAATCTCTCATCCCTTTCATCCCTTCTTCTAATCACTTCTGTGGCAGCTGTGCCTGCCTTCCAAGTTCTACCACTATCCCACACACGGCACCGCTTCCGAGTGAACTGGCCTCCACCACCAGCGAACCCGCACCGCCCATTGCACCGACCGCCACTCGTTTATGATCGCAACAACACCTCTCATACCTACCGACCCTCATCCCGAACCGTTAATCCTACTCAACTCTATTTCTTTCTAACACTCTACCACTTACCTTACGCCCCCCTGCACATCATTATTATCTAGAAATCTCAATAATTTGCCCGTTCACAGTTCTTCCCAGCGACCTTAGTAGGAGACACCTTCTCAACTCAGCGAAACAGATCTTTTTCAGATGCTCATAGTAGTCTTGATAACATGTGTCCGGTTATTATATCAACATTCATCCTAAACGAGCAACTTTTTCCTTTGGACTGTGTAATATTTCCCCAATTATCTATTGTGTAATCCAATCTTTTTTTTTTTTTTCTTTTTGCCAAAATTTAATCTAACTTCAATCTAAAAATAACAATCCTATAACATCTAAAACGCTACGTCAAAAATCTTTATTGTCTTCCGACCGTCACATTTAAATTTAACATTTGAATCTATTTTTTTTCTTTTTAAATCAAAAAGACCCACAGCTAAAATATACCATATTGAGTGGCAAATTCTTCATGCACGCGAACAATAATGTATCGCCCGCCTTCTTGACTTTTTATAAATGTAAAATATTTTTGTTCACCAAATTTTTGTTTCACTAAAATTTTTCATATCCGACTTATTAATTTAGTAAACTACTTCTATTTCTACTGGCCATAACTCCTTTCAAAAATCCTTCTCATTTTTCAAATGCTGAAAGCTAGTCATCTCAATTGCGTTGAGCTCTGCAGCCCCAAGTCTATCTGTTTCTGCTCTGTGTTCTTGCAGTTTCGTTTCCTCTATTTCATGTTACCTGTACTCTATTTTTAACACGTCCATCTTCACGACAGTTTATATATATTTAGGGTTTGGCAAAACGCACCGGTGCGTGCGGTGCGGTGCGCGGTTGCGAGGCTAGTAATTGTCGGTGCGTGCGGTGCGCCGGTGCGAGAATTTTTTAGTAGCTGGTTTGCCGGTGCGGTGCCGTGCAGAGCTTTTGGTGCGGTGCGCGTGCGCGGATGCTTGAAAGCTTTGGTCGTGTGCGCCGACGTGCGTCGCGGTGGCGCGCGTGCAGCTTTTGATGTCCTGAAATAAACCTCATGCGATCGACGGTCTCTTGCGCCTGTCGCGCGGAAATTCTTCCAGCCTTCGATGCTTTCAGATTCTCAAATTTTTAAAAATACGCACCGATTATATATCCCTCGACTAATAACCATTTTAGTACCTTACTATAATTCTTATCTATATAACTACCTACTATATATGAATATATATTACCTAATATATGTGCAATAAATATACATAATATATATAATATATATTTATATATAATTGAAATAGCAATACCTATATAGTTCAACGATAATCAGAGAATGAATATAGTATATACAGCATATCCCTTGTTACTCCCCACTCTACCGTATATTATTCTAATATTACTCAATCATACTATTATCATAACAGATTTATATTTATTATATATTAATCAACACTGCACTATCGCTTATTCGTATATAACAATATATTATTAATCTAGTTATATAGATTGTCCACTTCATAGTAAGCTTACCACCAGACTAACATTAATATTCAATAACACCTGCTACATAATCAGCTTCTCTATAATCATAATTACAGCTTAGTCTTATTATATATATATGTTAAACAAATCCAGTAAACTACTAAATTATCATTTTTCTTCTTTCATATTTATACCTATACTCACTTACATACATATCTCAATTTTGTTTTTACAAGTTTAATCATGAATTTGAACAAATACTAACATTACCTTATTACTACATTTCTATATATATAATCTAGCTACTACTTATGTTTTCTATTCACAATCTTTATTCTTATGAATTTAGACCGCATTCTATCGACCAATATATATATTTAATACTACTATAATATATATATAGTATATATTAATATATCAATTCTTTTCCCCCTTAGACAGTTACCTACTTATAAACTTAATATCTAACCAGCACTATAAATTCCACTCGCCAGTTACAGTCCTGTCTTTATCTCCCTTCTGCATAATTAATAGCTCGTACTATTACTGCTCTCCTCAATCCTCAGAAAGGTCAGAGGCTCTCTGTAATTAGGATTCGTCCTGAAGTCAATAAAGCTTTGGTGCTTTCACAATCATTTCCCGAAAAAATTCCTTTATCAAATCACCTGAATACTTTCTGACGTAACCAGTCTCTGATACATATTTCACCGTCAGTCGGAGATTCAGATTTCATCTGATAGCCAATATAATATAAATCTGTGTTTCTCTTACTTTGGCTCTCTTCAGATTATTTAATACTATCATTATAACATTCGATATTACTTTCTTATTCAGCTCTCCCATTTATAACCTAGACCCTCCTATTTCTATATTGAATGACCTTACTCCCCAAAACCTTAATTCCTTCTTTGCCATCATTATCAATATATTACAATACTACCTACACCTATAATTATATAACTATAACTACTACCTATTCATATATATATTACTATTGTATATCATATATCATATATGTATAATTAATGCAGTATATATATCGATAATTGTTTTATTTACCCAACCTTACTACTTACTATGACAACCTTACATTAACGCGCCCTACACGTCTCAGTGAAGGGACCGTCAGATTTCAAAAAAATTTCACAGGTTTCTAGACCATCATGATGTTTACTAAGATAGGAAATGTTCTAGCGCCGCATCCTTCAATAACATGAATTTTTCTTCCATTTCTAGTCTGTCATGAGTTAAGTTCTAGCCCTAGGTTACTGTTTATGGTCCCTTAGTTGTTAGATTTTTGGTTAGGTTTAGGTATGCTTTATATATAGTCTAAAATAAGTAAAAACTTTACGAAATTCTTTAATTTTTTTTTGTAATTGCTTGTTAAAAGGATGAAGTAGAATGAAGTTTTTAATTTAGCCTATCATAGAAAACGTAGCCGTAACATACATGATATATCCATTCAGTTTATAATTTGAGAATTTCTTAGAATTCCATAAAGTGGACAAAATAGAAGTGAAGGCAATAATCAATAACATTAAAAATTTATGATGACATCTAACCCAAATTGCAGTTGACTGTAACTTCCTTTATCCATATTTTTACAAGTTTTCTTATATAAAGCTTGCAACATATATATAATTTTCATTATTTAAACCTTCTGCTAGAAAGAGCTTTGCAATATGCTTACTATATTCATTAAAAGTATCTTCTTCAATAAGAACTATATGTTCTATTATATATATTAACTATTAATATTATATATTATTATATTATATATATATATATATTATATATATATATAATATGGACCAAGTATATAGTAACGGTTATTGACAGCGAGCGGGACTTCGGGTTTTAAAGGAATCATTTAATCAAGTGGTATCAAGTCATTTGGTCGAATCGAATTGAGGAATATGTGGAAAAAAAATTTACTTTTTATTTACAGGTTAGTTCAACTCGTCACGTGTGAAAAAAATCTCACAGGATAGATTCATGGCGCTTAGGTGCGTAGGTTTTAGCTGTTAGGTAGGATAACGTCTTCCTGTTGAAGTTTTTTTTTTCAATCTCGAACGTTCCTGATCCGTGAGTATGCTTATTTTAAAAAAAAAAAAAACAAATAAATATTAAAAAATTCACATTTAAGCTTTACGAAAGTAAAACCGAATGACATTGGTGGAATACGTGCCCAATTCTACTTCGGAAAATGAAAAGTCTTTTTATGTACCATTTAGTCACCCTGTGAAAAGATTGTTGAAATTCCACGTATTACCGTATTATCTGCGATTCTACCTACTAATTACTATTAATTTTCGAATTATATATTATATATATATTTATAATTTATCTAATATATATTATTAGAATATTATATACATTATATATATAGTATATATATTAAATCTTTATTTTATATTATATGTATTATTAATATAATATAATGATATATATATATATTATATCTCTATATATATAATATATATTTATTATATATATATATATCAAGAATAACGTACAATAAGTAGCATACAGCGAATCATATATAAGTATGGGTATACGTATTTCTGGATAATCCTATGGTAATAATTCACATAATAGAGATAGAAATGCTTTATCGGCACACTTATATAATATATATAGTATAGGGCTCGATATAGCCGTTATCGGTGTATACTTTAATGAATTATATATAGTAGTTTTATAGTATTATTAGATAGGGGACTATAGTTATACCTCCGTTATATATCCAGGTATATGTAGGAAACTTACTTAAGATTCTCTGAAGTGGAATATCAAGCGCAGCGCGGCGACGAAGGGAGACCCATTTGCCAGACGACACTCAATATACTCAGTTATAAGTAGCCTGGAGACTGTACGATGAGATCCTATCCCCAGAAGAAATTCAAAGTATGTTGTCAAGCCAGTCCGAAGATGGTAAGTTTAATCACGTTTAAAGTGGGAGACGATATCATGAATACTTTATAGGAACTGCACCCGAATAGTTTCGTAAGGTCGAGTTATACTCTCGACTCCCCTTCAACATCGACTCCTGGATATTGAATCGAATTGACTGTATTCTTGTGCGTGTTGAATTGAATACTCAGAAGCAATGAAACTTTCTCATAGTGAGAAAGTCTCAGTAATTCTGTACTATTGATACAATAATTGAAGTAGCAATCTCAAGGATATCTAATAGGCTTTTATGTGTTTTCAAGAATTCTTAACTTATAATTGGATGCCTATTATCTCTCATAAGTACTATTGTTATAACTTTTATTTTTTAGATTTATTCTTTGTCGACTACATTGATGATATATATATTTGACATGGTCGATATGAACACTAGAATGTATCCTAATTTCGCTAATGATAGACTATTGTAGTTTATTTTGACCTTGCATGTACATAATCTTATAATTATAACCTTATATGTATTTTATTCACCGTTATTTTTCCAAACCATAAAATTCACGATTTTACTTAAAAAATTGTTGAATACAGTTCGATAAAATATTAGCAGATATGTTATTATTCTCAAATAAAGTATTTCCATAAAAATTTTGGGTTAACTAAATTATATTTTCCAACAATCTTTATCTATAAATCTAGAAAAATAAATACTTCACATTAATTCAAACAAATATATACATATGAGATAGTGATAATTGTAAAACAATAGATTAGTAAATGTTCATTACCTATGATATAAGTATATACCGAAGCTTAGTCAGTCTAAAGCGAGCAGTTGTAAATTGCAGCTTTGTAAGTATAATATATACTTCTCTACTACTGGACTATATAATAAATACCAAATATGAATTTAAAATAATTATTATGAAGTAATATTAGTCTAATAGAAATTTCTGAGACCTTTCTATATAATATAAGAAAGTACTCAATTCTCACAATTTTTGATTTGGGATAAGTTAATAATATATCCTAACATTCTTCATTAATTGTTCCTCTAATTCATATAATGTTATATTGCTATATAATAGAATCTCTTTTATCAGCAATAGAAGATTTGCATGAAGATAACAGTAAAAGGCTAAAGACAACCCATAATATATTTATGTTATATCATAATAACTAATCTCCCTACGTTTCAAACCCAGGTATGTCTAAGGTCTACCCCTAAGCATACTTGGCCCGTTAAATTTTAGAATATTAATATATATTTCTTATAGATATCTGACTTGGAAGTTATTTTATAATTGATTA
>JABUQX010135233.1:0-19919 GCA_015478945.1 Trachelipus rathkii | reverse complement strand
ACCATGACTTTTTGATCTATTGATCTATTGATTCATGTCATGTTTCGAGTATCAATTCGGATACAGAACACAAAAATAAGTTCTTTATATACTAACCATCGAATATATGATGAACGTAACAAAGTTTTTACATTAATAAAGCTACATAACATAACCTGAAACTAAGAATATAAGTGTACAAGACAAACCTAACACACCATCGGGCGAATAAACTACCACATTAACAAATGTTCTGCACTAACAACAGATTAAAAATACCTAACACATGTACCAAAACGGTAACCTATTCACACTTTTTCAAGCATATCTCTAGCAAATCTTAAAATTTTTTGTTAAATTTTTTACACATTTTCATTCAAATAATTTTAACAAAAAATTTAGCATAACCGCAGTCTAATCACCATACGACAACGAATATAATGCAATCGTTACCAAATTTTTTACAATCAACTTCGTAATACTTAACAAAAATTCATCATAAACTCGTCTTAATATCATAATCCCAACGATAATAGCAAACATAACAAAGTTGTTAACCAACATAACATAAAAATAACGAAATTTTATCCTGAATAACATAAAAAATAAGTTCTCTTGAATAGAATATCACAGCGTAAAAGCGTAAATAGTACAATTTTGTAAGCGTAAATCAGTAAATCAGTAAATTCAAACCACCCATCCCTGCAGTTCCCCTACCCCTCCCACCCGCCTGTGATCTATTATTCAGGATATTTTGGACTTAATTCATTTTGCTAAACATAAACATAAAAATAAGTCTTTATACAACCTACAATATATGCTTACGCAACACCCGAACCAATTTTGCAGCGACGGTCCCATTACTTGGAGATCACGCGCAGAGAGATGCATGAAGACCATCCTGGGTACCCCGAAGGGGGGTGTAAGCGGTTACATAAGGGCACAGCCCTTCGGCTGTGACCTTACCGCTTACACCCCCTTCGGGTACCCCGAGATGGGTCTTCATCGCATCTCTCTTGGCGGTGATCTCCGTGTAGTGGGGCTCGTCGCTGAGAAAATTGTTCGGTGTTGCGTAAGCATATATTCGGAGGTCAGTATATAAAGAAACTTATTTTTGTGGTATGTTTAGCCAAAATGATACGTGCGAAATATGACTCTGAATCATTAGTTCAATGGATCATAGGCGGATGGGTGGTAGGGGACTGCAGGGGATGGGTGGGTTGATTTACTGATTTACTGATTTACTGTTTAAAATCAGTAAACTATTACGCTTTACCTTTGATATTTTATCAAAGAACTTATTTTATGTATATGTCAGGATAAATTTTGTTATTTTATGTTTATGTTTGTTAAAACTTTGTTATGTTTGCAATTATTCGTTGGAGATAATGATACTTAGACGAGGTTATGATGAATTTTGTTAGTATTACGAAGTTGAGTAAAAAAAATTTCTACGTTAGCATATATTCGTTGTCTGTATGGGTGATTAGACTGGGTTATGCTAAATTTTTGTTAAATTATTGCGATGTTAATGTAAAATTAACATTGATATGCTCGAGATATTTCTTTGAAAAAGTTGGTGAATAGGTTCGTTTGTACATGTGTTAGTACTTTACCTGTTGTTTAAGTGCAGAAATTAGTTAATGTTAGTAGTTTATTCGCCCATATGGTGTGTTAGGTTGTCGTTGTACATTATATTCTTAGTTCAGGTATGTTATGTTAGCTTGTATTAATGTAAAAACTTTGTACGTTACCATATATTCGATGGTAAATATATAAAGTATTTTGGTTGTATGTTTATCCGAAAATGATACTCGAAAATATGACATGAATCACATAATCAATAGATCAAAAGCGTCGTGGGGAGGGTTGGGGAGGGCTGATGGTTCTGATTCTGAATGCCAACTACATGAAGGCGCGCTTGGAAAATGACTATGAAATATTGTATTCAGGGTCTAACGGCACCTGCGCACACGAGTTTGTTATCTTAGTAGTTATCGTTGGTCTGTATGATAACTAGAGACAAGGTATTGATAAATTTTTGTTAAATATTACTGTGTCGATGTAAAATTAACGTTTATATATGTTAAAGATATGCTTGGAAAAAAGTATGAAAAGGTTACGTTTGTATGTAAAGTTAGTTACTTTACTGGGTTAATGTAGGAACTTTGTTAATGTTAACAGTTATTAGTGCGTAAGCTGTGTTAGGTTTTTCGTTTTACATTATATTCTATTAGACCTGATGACCTGATGTTAGCTTTATTAATGTGAAACATTGTTATGTTAGCATATATTTCCGTCGTTATTATATAAAGACTTCGTTTTTGTAGCTATGTTTTCCGAATTTACTCGAAATGTACGTAATTCGATAGTGTAATGTAAAATTAACATGATATGTTAGAGAATATGTTTGAAAAGTGTGAATAGGTTACTTGTAAGAAGTGCAAGGCAAAAAGAACAGACATGTGATCAGTAAGTTAGTACGATGATGCAAGGCTAATGTATTAAGTAAAGTGTCTATAATATTGTGAATGTGTTGTGTGTGTGTGTGTGTGTGTGTGGGTGTGTGTGTGGTGATGTGTGTGTGTGTGTGGGTAGTTAAGATTTGTATGTTCATATACATATATATTTAATATAATGATTATAATAATAATAATAATTAATAAATAATAATATATTAATAATAATAATAATAATAATAATAATAATAATTAATAATAAAATAATAATAATAATGAATAATAATAATAATAACAATAATAATAATAATGAATAATTAATAATAATAATATAATAATAATAATAATAATAATAAAAACTACTGTTTAAGATAAAACAGATGTTAAGTAAGGATAGGGGAACAAAACAGTAATAAATCTCGTTACCCTTCACATGTGCCAAAAATATTAAAGATAATGAGTCATTCCCTTGAATTCATGCTGCCGTGATGGCAATAGCAAATGAGTTCTCTGATTGGCTATCACTTGAAAGCGTAACAAGATTACGTAATATAGTGGCTGGTAGAGAACAATTTACCAACCAATGTTCTAGTTGTGGACGCCGGGAAAGTGATCGCACGCGATATAGGTGTTGTGATTTATGTGGAATAATAATAATAATAATAATAATAATAATAATAATAATTAATAATAATAATAATAATAATATAATAATAATAATATAATTAATAATAATAATAATTAATATTTTGTGCGGTTGTGTATAGTCTAAAATTGAGATTGCTATGATGACTACTGCTGGTAAGTTTTGAAACTTCTAATTTTAGTTAGCCTTGTTAATGAATGCTGTATGTCAGTTAGGCTAGGACTGAGATATATTTTTGTTTTAGTTTTCAATATTACTAATGTTAAAATTGTAAATTAACATTGAAATATGTTAGGATATGTTTGAAAAAGTGTTTTATATTATATATTTTCATTTAACTTGAATTTGATATATATTTAACAACACAACAACAACAACAAAACAACAACATCAAACAACAACAACAACAACAACAAATTCATCAACAACAAACAACATTACAATAACAAACGCAACAACAACAACATCAATCTTTCAATAACAACAACATCAACCAGGCGACAAGTGGAACTTCGCCCGCGAAATCAACAACAAAAACAACTACAGCAAAAGTGGGAATCTTATGTTATGTATATTACAAAAAGATACTTATAATATGACGTGAATCAATAGATCAATAGATCCAAATGACAATAGATCATGGAAGGGTAGGAGGATAGAGTGGGTGGTTTGAATTAACTGATTTACTGATTACTGCTTTAGGTATGTAAAAAATGCAAATTTTTTAATTATAAACAGATAAACATAAAAGTTTAGTGAAAACAAAAATTGTTTTAAAGGAAAACAAAACAAAATGTAAATAAAAAGTTTTTGTGATATATGTTAACCAAAATATGACTTTGAAACTCAAATAGATCAATAGATCAATAGATTCAGATGGACAATAGATCAATGATCAATAGATCAATAGGATCATGGAAGGTAGGAGGGTTGGGATGGGTGGTTTGATGAACTGGATTTATGATTTACTGCTATAGGGTACGTAAAATGCAAATTTTTTTTAAGTTGTAAACAACATAAAAAGAATAAGTTTTTTATTAAACAAAAAAATTTGTTTAAAGGAAAAGAAGGAAAACAAAAATAAATAAAAGTTTTTGTGTTATGTTTATACAAAATTATGACTTGAGATCAATAGATCAATAGATCATAGCATCAATAGATCATGGATTGAAAGGAGGGTGCTGGGGAGTGGTATGTGGGTGGCTTTATTTACTGCTTTAGGGTATTGTAAAAACAGGTGATAATTTTGTAAAAAATATTGACCTAAATCAAAGACTCGAATAGATCAATTAGATCAATAGATCAATAGATCACGGATGACAGGAAGGTGGATGATTGGTTTGATTTACTGTTTTACTCTTTAGGGTAGGTAAAACATGATATTTCTGAGTAAAAAATATGACCTGAATCAATAGATCAATAGATCAATAGATCATAAATCACAGATCATGGCTGGACAGAAGTGTAGGTTTGTGGTTGATACATGATTTACTTGCTTAGGGTTATGTAAAAACTCGTAAATTTGTTAGTTATAACATAAAAAGAATAAAGAATTTTATTTATATTTATTTTTATTTATTTTTTTTTCTTCTTGATGGCTCTGAAACCTTTATTTTGAATCTCACCAGACTCGATAAAATATATAAGAACACCTACATTGTTGTTATACGAATGCTTTTTAACTCGCACCTCACCGGAGCCCAGCACCGGTGCAGGCTGTCACTCGCACTCCTCTGAGTCAGGATCCTTATCTCCATTCTTTCCTCTCCTTATTCTTCCTTCATCTTTTTCTTCCTCCTTCGACCTCTTTTTGCACTCTGTGTATTTTGTTATCAGGACCCCTCCGTGGGGTCCTAGCCATCCCTATACGGACTTATAACCATCATTTTCGAGATTTACAGGTTCAATAACATATATAAAGACACCAACATTATTGTATACGAATGTTTATTAACTCAGCACCGCATCGGCTCCAGCCCCGGTGCCGAAGCCAACTTCTCCGAATCCAATACCAAGTCTCTCTAGAAATTCAACTCTGAATCCTTTCACCAAATTTCAGCCTTATACGAACATTGATTTTTAAGGGGGTGGGGTCCCCCCCCCCTTCGGGGGGACCCAGGGGGGACGTAACCTCGTCTACGACGAGGTTACGTCACCATCTAAACCCCCTCCAAATTTTAACCCGATACGATAACTCTAACCTATGTAGATATATATCGGAGCTAGAGGCTGAGCCCCGGAAGCCGGAGCCGGAGCCCGGGGAGTCGGAGTGCGTAAAAAAGACTCCTTGCAGGATTCGTTTTCTCGACCAGAAATCCATTCCCTTCGGTATGCGTTTCTTCGTATCACAGTTCGGTCTTCGTATGATCAATTTAATTTTTAGGGGCCAGCCCCCCCCCCCCTTCGGGGGGGGGGCGCACGGACACGTAACCTCGTCTATGACGAGGTTACGTTCACCCCCTATGGGGGTTGCTACAATTTGAAGGAGAATACATGTAGCAAACTCTATCCGTTTACTAAGCGAGGTGCGGTGCGGTGCGGTACTGGTGCACGACCTCCCGGTGTGGTGGTTGTGCGGTGCAGTACAAGCCTTGTGGGGCCTATAAAATTATGAATATTATATTTATATATTTATATAGTTATTTATTTATTTATTTTTATTTATTTATTTATTATTTAGTTTTTTTTATTTATGTGTTAATATTTATTTATTTATTATTATTTATTTATTTATTTATTTTTTATTTATTTATAATTTAATTTATTTATTTCTAATTCATATTGTATTTATTTTATTTAATATATTAATTATTTATTTTTTATTTATTAATTTATTTATTTTTATTGTTTCGAAAAAAACCTTCGGTTTTTTTCGTCGGTTGAAGGGTGGAAATTCCCCCTTTTACCGGTGGGAATTTTAGTTTCAAAATCTTTAATCCGGCCGTTGGAACCGTACTTTGACTACTATTATTATATATATTATATAATATATAGAATAAATATATATAATATTATATATATATAGATTATATATATATATAGATATATATATATATAACTATATAATATATAAATTATATATTATACTATATATTATATATATATAAGATCTCAAAGCGATTTTGCCATACCTATTTTCTTGGAAGAGCTGGTGTTAGTTTATCTCTCTAGAGTCTAGTGAGATAAACAACACGGGTTGAAGTTGTAATGGAAAATGATAAGACTGTCTAGAATTCGACAGTCTTATCATTTTGTACTTCAACTCTCCTTGCCCTCAATGGTAACTGCTATGCTCAAAATTTTCATTTACCCTACGGTACACGATATTTTGCGTCAATATTTTTTGTCTGAATAAATTGTTTTACCCCTAACCCCAATTGATGATTGGAGTAAATTCTCGCTTTTGCTTTCTCACCAGCTGCTGCCAAAAAGGTTAAAGAACAGAAATTATAATAATATTATTAATAATAAAGAAAATAAAGTGATAACTAAAAATAAAAAAAATAAAATAATAATAATAATATAATAAATAATAATAATAATATAATAATAATATTAATAATATATAATAATTTAATAATAAATATTATTATTATTATTTAATATTATTTATATTATATACGATTAATATTATTATTATTATATTATTATTATTATTATTATTATTATTGATTATTATTATTATATTATATTCATTAGGTCTATTTAATATTTTTATTTTTTATATGTATTTTTTATTATTATAATTATTTTATATATTATTATTCATTATATAATTCTTTTATTATTATTATTTTAATTATTATTAATATTATATTATTATTATTATTATTATTATTATTATTTAATTATTATTATTATTTATTATTATTTATTATATATATTATTATTATTATTATTATTGATTATTATTATTATTATTCATATATTATTATTATTATTATTTTTAGTCATTATTATTAATTATATTATTATTATTATATTATTATTATTATTATATTATTATTATTAATATTATATTATTATTATTATTATGATTATTTATTATTATTATATATTATTGTTTAGACACATGAATCTGAGTTTGTTCTAAATATAATCCAAATGGATTTTCTCTTCCCAAAAAACTTCATAACCTTATATTATTATTAAATTTATTTCTTATTAAATTCTAGTAAAAAAAGAATATCAATATTCTTTTTTGTATCGTTTTTTTTTTCTTAAATATTTATGAGATAAACATAGTAAGAATCCCTAAAAATTAATAAAATATTTATTTTTATAGAATTTTTTACATATAATAAAAAATACTATAAATATTTAAATATAATAAATATATAGAATATAATAAATACATTTAAAATGAAAATGAAATGAAATAATAGATATAATTAATATAATAAATATTAATATCTCCCAATATTTCCATACTTTTCTTCTACTGTTATAACCGTTGGATCTTATGGGGGTGGAGAATTGAGGAGGGAAAGGATAATTGATAGGGGGGATTACCCCAGTTTTTGTGCGGAACGAATATTTCGGGAATGAATCATTATGTAACTGAACGATCATATTTCATATATAAATGATCAATAGAGAAGTAATGATTAAACCTGAGTACATTGTTTAAGTAATCGTTGAGTATATCTGTTAAGTACTCGTTTAAGTACATCGTTGAGATACATCGTTTAGACATCGTTTGGCTTATATCGTTTAAAGTACATCGTTTGAGTATTATCGTTTAAGTACATCGTTAAGGACATTGTTTTGAGTACATCGTTAAAGTTCATCGTTTGAGTACATCCGTTTAAGTTACATCGTTTCGAGTACATCGTTTAATGTACATTCGTAAGCTACATCGTTTGAGTTATGATCGTTTGTAAATCGTTTTGAGGTATCGTTTAAGACATCGTTTTAGGTACATCGTTTTGGACAGCGTTTGAGTACATCGTTAATACATCATAAGATTCTTTTACATATGAACAAAATCTTATTTAATTTTATTTGCTTTATTTTTATATTTTCTTGATTATTATCTTCTTTATATCTTATTTTATTTATCTTATTTAATTAAAATCTTATTTTATATTTATTTTACTTTGTAGTAGATCTATGAGTCAGGGAATTAAATTTGGTACCGTCATTCTTATTTCATAATTCTTGTGCTCTGAATTATATTATTATTAATTATTATTATTATTATTATTATTATTATATTATTACTTATTATTATTATTATTATTATTATATTATTATTATGTATTATTATTATTATATTATTTCCCATATTTTGCAGTTAATTCTATGATTTGATTATTATTATTTTATGATGGTTCTAATTATTATTATTATTGTTATATTATTTATTATATTTTATTATTATTATTTTATATTATTATTATTATATTATTTTATTATTATATTATTATTATTTTATTATTATTTATTATTATTATCATTATTATATTATTATTATTATAATTTATTTTATTATTTATTATTATTAATTATTATTATTATTATTATTATATTATTATTATTATTTATATTATTATTATTATTAATCTTAGTATTTATTATTTTATTATTATTATTATTAGTATATTATTATTATTATTATTATTTGTTATTATTATTATATTTTATTATTATATGCGTCGTCCAATTCATTAAAGTAATCCACATTAATAGTAATCCACATTAATAGTCTGGGAGCACAATGGAAAAACGGGCTTTCCGTGGCAAAGTTAATGAAGGGAAAGTACCAGTGGTGTATTATATCTGAAAAATTACGTAGTTCAACAATTTACATGGTGACGTCATCCAAGATGGCCACCATTGCAATATAAGCAAACTGCCTTATCTCGGTCACCATCTAACGATTTTAATTTTAATTAGAGTTTTTTGGAAAGATTTTTAAGAACTAAAAATAACGTCCCCGGAAGGATTTACGAAAAAATTAATATTTTGATTATACTTAATTTAAAAAAAAAAAGGTATAAAAAAATTATTTGAAAAAATGACTTAATTACATTATAAGAAAATATGCCCCATTGTTTGGCTTTAGAAATGATGCTTTTAACAAATCAAGTATTCTATGTACAAAAATATACAAGAGGAAGATTATAAATTGGCTCATCAGCTACACCACTTTCTCCGTCGGTGTAATCAGATGTATATAAATTATCACAAGTTGAGTTGTCGGCATTGCAACTACACATTTCTGTACAAGGCAGATTGTGTGCTAAACATTTGCAAGGTGTGAACATCGGTTCTTCACACATGAACATTTAATAAGTTTCAGAAGGGACTCCAGGACACCATGGTTCTTCCACATTAACAGGGTAAGAACTCCCTCCTCCACCACATCAATTCGTGTCGCAACTGGATAGGGCACAAAAAAAAATTGCCCCAGCTTATACACAAATGTCATCAGGTGCTGAGTCACTGATAACAGCTTCTGCAAGCGCAAAGTGTCTTCTTCACTAGCTGGAAATAAATGATTTCTAATTATGATAACTTCAGTTTCCCAAGCAAATTTCGGTGAGTAACAACCTATAATGCCTGAAATCCGCGTCAATGGCTGAAGCTTTTGGTGCTCCGAGCATCCAAATATGTTGTACTGATATTGCCTCGCCTGATGCTGGCACAAAGAATATGTGTTCCGGGAGTCTTGGATAGTGTCTCACTAGAAAAACTAAAATATTTGTGTCTTGTGCAAGCACTATATGTATCTGATCTCTGTCTTTGCAGTTAGGGGATTTAGTATGATTTTTGGTCTGCTTCTTTTGACTATTCTTTAAACAATCCAAAGAGAAATGTATCGCAGAAACGTCCGTACGCCAGGAAACATGGGATCTTAGTGTTTTGTTTTGTATGCAAGGTAGGTGGTCAATTCATCTTTGGCAAGAGTGGTGACAATAGCTTTTTCACACTTATCTTTGAAATGTCAGGGATGTCACATACTTTATGTATGTGTTCTACACCTCCATGGAGCCTCTTACCTCTAGTAGATTCTTGATTGATTTATCTAAGTACGAGTCGAATACAATATGAAGTTCATCATACTTCAAGTATTTCATTTTTATCTTTCGGATGAACATATCAGTAAGATCTTCACAGGCTCTCACAGCGATGGTTTTATCAAGAACCTGAAATTCTCCCATTCCATCCAAGATTGCAACCCAGATATTTGCTTGGTATGCTTGAACAGATGGTAACGAGTTTTTTGTAACTGGTTCCACAACAAACTTCAAGATATGAATTAGTTTACTTTTAGCTGGGTATTGATGATTTGTTCCATTTTGTTCAAACACGGTTCGAGGCACAACCGACATTTCATTCTTCCCTAAGTCAAAAGTCGTTTAAAAAGGGAACGAGCTGCATTCAACTCTGTTATGGACCCAGAAATCTTTACTTTTATTTGTTTGTTGGTTGTAGAACATAATTTTAGTTTATTCTTTTTTATCGGTGCCCAGCTGACTGATCCTGACTGATCCATCAAGAAGTCTCTCTGACTCGAAGGCTTCATGCAAATCTGTTCCTAATGATTCAATTCGGCTAACATCTGATGTGATTTGCTCGCTGAATACAACCTTTGGTTTTATGTTCATGAACTCGGGACCCTCGAATTGAAAAGGATTTCCAATACGCTTCAGTTCACCATATAAGATTGAAATGGGTTTATCTTGAACTTTAGCAGCTGTTTCATTATTGAAATGATGCTTTCTAGCTTCCGAATGTAACGAACTACCACACATACTCAGGGTTTTTTGTGATACCCTTTGGAGCTCAAGTGCTGCTAAGAATAGTTTTTCAAATGTAATGCAAGGAAGTACTTTACGAAATATTATAGTGAAGAAATATGCAGATCCCAATTAGCAGTCCTGACAGATCTGAAGAGCAGTAACAAACAATCAACCATTCTCAAGTATTTTCGTAACATTAGGAATGTTGGTTTTAGCTCTTCCTGTTGTTCATTAAATCTTTAAGAGATCACACTTCTGCATCGCCACGAGTATATTAGTAAGACATTCTTGTGCGCCAGTTTCATTGAATCTGGCTCGTAGCTTTTGTACTACATTATAAACACTAATGCTCAAACTTTCACGCTCCTCAAAAAAAATACTGAAAGTAGCAATCTTGCAGAGCGACTAGGGTACGAATGTGCACCCCAGAAGCACGTATGAACTTCTTACCTGAAGTGATTTGATTGATTGTGTTATCACCGTACATCAGTTACCACAAGTCAGAAATTCCAGTTCCGTCAATAAAAATTCCAATTGCACGTATCATTGCAAAAGCTACTTGCCCGATCGCACATTCAAACGGTGATGAAAACAGGTATTCGTTTCATAATCAGTTGCTGGACTAGCGTATTAAGACCCAAGTCTAGAGTCAAGACACATTTGGAACTACTATTGCCACAGATGTGTTTGTTAACAAGTTCCAGTTTGGTGAGGACGGTTTATTGAACTAAATGATCAGTGGGACTTGCCGGTATTATCGGTAGAACACACTCGTGCCTTCCTTTCCGGAACATTCAGTAACGCTGAATTAAAGGCTGACCTTGTTAGTATGTGTATGGTTCCCTTCCTTTGATCCAATTCATCCTACAAGTGAGGAAAAATACGTTCAATGTTTGATGAAGTTTATTGGATTCGATCACATGAAGAAAAATACGTTCCCTGTTTGATGAAGATTATTGAATTCGATCACATTAGGAAAAATACGTTCCCTGTTTGATGAAGTTTATTGGATTCGATCACATGAGGAAAAATACGTTCCCTGTTTGATGAAGTTTATTGTATTCGATCACATGAGGAAATAAATATTGTCTATTTCGTGAAGTCTAATGCAGTCAATCACATGGGAAAAATTATGTTAACTATTTAGTTAAATTTACAGGAGTCGTTCACAAGAGGAAAACTATATTATCTGTTAGGTGAAAATCTTTTCAATAGATCACATTAAGAAGCACATTGCCTGCTAGGTGAAGCATATTAGAGTCGATTAACTAGGATATAATGCCTAGTCGATTTCATGATTATTATAGTCTCTGATATCTCTAGGCGCAGAACTTTGCTGATATTCAACTGGGCACCTATGAATATACTATGCAAAATCTGACAAGAAATTTGCTGCGGGATTAAGGAACTGTTGAACCAATACCTATTGTAGTGGGTTAGTCAAGAGTATGCTTGGATTCCCACGTCGCAGTTTTCTTTTTAGTTTGCCGTTCGCTTAGGCATTTATATATAAGGCTTTGTGAAACTACTGATGCATTTTAAACTACTTGTTTTGTATCACTCTGGCGTTTTGGAAATATATAGCTTACAGCAATTTACACACTTAAAGGAAAATTCAAGTTCCCCAATAGTTCTACATTACTATTGTTAGTCGTATCTACTATCATTAAACATGGCCATGGTTAAGTTGGACCAGCAAAATACATTTCATAGTAATACGTGCCGCTTCAATGAGGCTCTTCATTTTTCCCAGAAAAGCTACGCGGGTTTCTCAGCTTTAATTGAACACACCTTAGTAAGCTTTTTAAAGATATATGTTGTAGTTGATTCGTGCGGATGGGGTTAATAAACTGTACGTCCATCCCAAAGCTCTTCTCCAATAAATGCTGTTAATTGCCTTCCTCTTCATTAATATATTCATTCTCCATCGCGTTTTGCTGCACACATTTATTTGTACACATCATCGCTTCTGCAATGGAAACCACCCATTCCGGTTTTATAAGTCTATTGAAATAGATTTGATGAAATCGACTTTACATGTACTATCTTATATACTAGCTTCTTTGTCTAGAATTGACACTTGATATTTCTTGGCATAAAACATTTCACAACAATCTATGCATAGCATTTTTTATGTAGGAAATGTAAATGCATGTTGCAACCCTTGGGTCTATACACGCTAATATTTTGACTTTCCATGATCATTATTGCTATGGTTTACAGCCAAGATAAATGCCAACGACCATGTTTTCCTGTTAGTTCGTCTATATCAAAAAGTAACTCATATAAACATTCAAATTCTTTGTCTCCAAGAGACTTTAGTCAATACTATTCGTTTTCTCTTTGATGGTAGCATCTGAACTTGTAATACCCCTTCCATTATTATTGACTGCTTTCATACGACAAATTTGATTCCTGAAACAAAAGAAAATTAAAGTTGATAAAACTAGTACATTCTTAATTTATAGTACCAATAGTAATACTAAGAGCATTAATTACGATTCCTAAATATTACATACCAAACAACATGACCACGCAGCTTGGCAATGAGCAAAAAACGTCGAAATCGGGCTAAAGCAATCTCTTTTTTAGTTTAAAACCAGGTAGTAACCATAATATTTTTTTCCGCAATACATGCTAAGAAAATTTCTTTTAGCTCTTATAAAAATACCTTTCTAACAAGGAAAAAAAAATCTAGAAAATAGGTTACATAACGACCGAGTAAGGCAGTTTGTTTATAATGAACTGGCGGCCATCATGGATGACGTCACCACAGTTACAAGCAACACCCGTGAGAGTATGACCATGTTAATTAATCAATAAGTTTGTGGACGCGTTAATGGCGCCACTGTTAACTTCCTTCGTTAACTTTGCCACGGGAAACACAATGCTCCAAGACTGTTAATTTAAATACTTTTTTTTTTAAAAGACTTAATTTAGTTAATCTTTAAAAAGGAAATAATATTCAATGTGTACTTTAGGAATCGAAGTCAGGACCGGCACTGGAGTCGAAGCGGGCCTGAGCTGAGCCGGAGCCAGAGCCGAGCCGGAGCCGAGGCCGGAGCCGGAGCCGGCGGAGTTGGAGCCGGAGCCGGAGCCGGAGCCGGAGCTGGAGCTGGAGCCTGAGACGGAGACGGACAGAGACAGAGAAATAGTCATTGGAATTGGAGTAGAATTATGCAATTTATATATATATTATCTATATATAATATATTACTATATATTTATATTATATATATATATATATTATATATATATATATCATATATATATATATATATTTATAATATATATATATATATTAAGTAACCTATTACCCCATATACCCCCACTTGAACCCGATACCCTCATTTCCCCCATTGGCCTTTTATCCCTAACCCCTCCCTACCCCTCTCCCCATCCCTTATTACAAAAGTTCCCTCCCGAAACTTTTCCTTTAAAATAAGAAAAAGATTCTCTAATGCTTATCATATCTTGTAATCATGCATGTGTCATGTCATGATAGGAAATACAGCTTAGAGCAACTCACTATTACATTAATGTTCCCACACAAAATCCCACAAAGTTATCCTAAAAATCATAATAAAATTGAAATAACGCAATTTTAGACATAATAAAGAGATTATCACCATTTTAAGCCTTGGTCTACTTTTTTGACTGTTCACCTGTCATTATTAATTGTTTTAACTATTCCATTACTTAAATTGACGTTTTTAATTAAATTTTATTAATATTATTTAAGTTTAATAATACAAATTATAATTCTATATATATTGGTGTAAAAATTCTGTTTAATAAAAAAATTATAACCTTTAAAATTACCGCTTTTTCTTAATCTTTCACATTACAAATTTATAGAACTCTTAAAAGTATGATTTTTGACTAAATTTTTAGATGAAATACTTTTTGTTTTGAATCTTTTAAAAATATGAATTTGATATTATCGTTATGGTCAGCATTTAAAATAATAATAATAAGGTAGTTCATAAAATTGCTATTTTCAAAAAAGACCAAGAAAAGTAAAATTATATAATAGTTTAGGTAGAGTCAAATAAATGACTATTTTTTATGATAATATTCAATATTTGTTTATTTAATATACCAAATATATCATTAGTTGTGAAAAATTAATAAACCTTAGTGATTTTAATTAAAATTAATTTAATTAACTGATCTTATATAATTACCTTTAATTCTTAAATTATTCACATAATAATTATCAAATTTAGATACAACTATCAATAATTAAAAGTACGGATATTCCAAATATTCAATACATTTGATAAATTCATATATTTTATGAGTAAATCTTATAAAATTGAGTTTATTAATAACGGTATATTTTATCAGATTTGAAAAAAATAATATTATGTTATTTCAATTGAAATGGTACAAGGTTACATAGATATAACATAGAATAATAACGAATAAGAAGTAAGGTATATATAGGTAATATAAGATAGGTGCTAATATAGTAATACACGGTTAGTAGTAATATATATAACCATTAAATGAATAATTATATATAATATATAATAGTATATAATATTATATTTAATATAGTATATATATACCAAATTATTTATTCATATATATATAAATATAGTATTTATGGTTAAAAAACCAGTATAATAAAAAAAATTTTATTAAATATAACTATTTCTAAATACAGCTTTTCTTATATTAAAATATCACTAATTGAAATTGTAAAATTTATTAGAACTTCTATATAAATATGATGTATGACAGTTATTAGTAAAGTCGTTATACGATAGTTGAACGCTCAATACCATACTATAAGAAGAGTAATCTACTTTGTGCACAGATAACAATTGCTAACAAGGCTGATTCGAAAAGTCTCGGCCCTTGACTTCTTAGAGAGCGGTTTTTTTCTTTTATCTATGCTTGAAAAAAACTACTTTATAGGTGATCGCTATGCCAACCGGAGATAGACTAATTTCAAGAACGACGCTAGAGGAAACACCGAGATGCATATTCTTGAGTAGAGACCTTCGTTTGTTAGGGTGCTTAGAAATTGACGGAGAACCGTTTTATTGACTAGCCAGTTTTAAATTAAGAAAGGAGAACTATAGTATAATAAGTTTAAATAAGTATTACCTTTTTAATCTTTGACAACGTAAATTATTTATATGTTAAATACATATAAGTTGTATCACTATGGCCAAAATGATACCCATACATACACATCAGAATAACAAACAAGCCTCACCTTTTAATTTATATATAGCTGTTTAATTTATTCGTTAGGACAATCCCGTGTAGATTTATTTTGTCAATTAATTCTTTGTTTATATTGCAACGGTATGAGAGATATGCTTTTTATATTATATAACTACTTTGAAGCAGTGAGTGGCCAAATAACATTAAACTGTTTGTCTTAAAAAGAGAAAAAGAATAATAAGTTTATTTGAAGCAGTGAGTGGCCAAATAACATTAAACTGTTTGTCTTAAAAAGAGAAAAGGAATAATAAGTTTATTTAATATATATCCTAACCTCTACAAAATCATCCAATCTCTATTGCTTTTTTAATAACGCTCAAATTTTTTTTTCTTTGCACTTTTTCTTCCTTAATCCTACTTTAATTTCACTATTTGAAAAAACATATAAGATTATTTAATCAATAGTAATTTTCTTAATATTAAATTATGGTTGGTTAAACTAAACCATCGTTACTGTGTATGCTAAATCTCATTCAAAAGGGGGTATTCTGATAAGCATATGTATCTTTCACTCGTTTTTTCACTCGTGATTTTGGGCGTAGGTTCCGATTCCAATTCCATAACCCTGGTGCATTCCGACCTTAAATGAGGATAATTCTGGGTATCTTCCTGCAACATTGCGATTTCAGTTTATTTTCCCCCCCATCTGCAGTTAGTTTTCCCATCTGCTGGCTGGGGGTACCTCTAACTGAAGGCAACCTGCTGCATTTTTTTTTACGGTTTATTCCATCATTGTAAGCTACCTTGTGTTCCTCTAATGTTTTGGTATTAACTTTGTATTCCTGTATTAAATTCTTTTCATACAAAGAGATTTTCTATTAATTTTTTTTTTTTTTGTTCAAGCTTACTTTTTAAAAATATGGCCTTGCCAAACCGCAATAGCGCAACTGTATGCTGCAAATATAATTGCTTAAACGGATATTTTTATTTTTTTTGTGATTACTAAACATTGATGTATCACATCACTAAGTTCTTGAAAATTTTGTGCTATTCCACATTTGTAATGAACTGATTAACAATATTCTCTTAATTTTTTTTTATGCCTTTAGGATCATATGAATTCCATAGCTGATCAACATAGAAAAAAACTTGTCGCAAAAAGAACGTTAAGAAAATGGAAAGAAAAGATACAAAATAAGGACATGAGTAAAAGTCAGGTAAGGATAAAGAAAACTATCAGTAAATTTCATGCAGCTTCTGAAAGGGTCATAAATTAATACTTAATAGTTTGTCACTCTTAAGTTCTCTTAATGATAAAAACTATGCGTTTCTGCTGTAAGGTTTTGAAAATAGATTTTTAACTATTTTGCAATGTAATTAGGAAAGTATTCTTATTTAAATTAAAATATCTAAAATCAAAATTTTTATCTTTATGTAATATCATTTTTGTGAAAATATTTTTTTGCAAAAGTGAATTGTTACTGTGATAGTATTTCAAATTAAAAATTATCTTTTCAGATTTATAAAATTATTGAAGAAAACGAAAAACTAAAGAAAGAATTAATATTCTATCAAAAATCCACTAAAGATGCCTTTTTAAGAAGCGCTTCGGTTTTAAATACTGAAGCTTTGTCATTATTTCAAGTTGGTATTTGGGGTCTTTTTTAATTTTATTTGTTGTGTAATTTTGAATATCCAAAATTTCTTAAGCTAAAATGTTTAATTTTCTGTTTTGTCTTTTTATAGAATACAACTTCAAGATTGGTAAATCTTCCTTTCAGGGATGATTTATCAGCTGATTTTGAAAGCACAGATATTGATTCCACAGTTTCTAGTGAAAGCTCTTTAAACCGATCAAACGAGCGGAAATTTAGCAGCGGGAAAGAGAACAAAAGGAAATCACATTCTGTTACAGAAAATTTGAAGCATTCATTTCATAGTGATAGATTTTTAAATAAAGCTGGTAAAACACGTAGCGATATTGACCAAAGAACCAATCTTGGCAGACCAGAAAAAAGTCACAGTGATAATGAAATACAGAACAGGAAGAGTCGCCATTACGCACGAGCTGCTGATTTTGCTCCTGATTCACTTAGGCGCGAAACAAGAGAAATAATGAAGCAGTTAGAATCTGCCAAAAATCCATACACAAGCCTCATTTCTGAAAAAAATATAACTTCATCTTCCACTAGTGCTTGTCATTCAAAAACTCATGTTCATATTTGTCACTGTACACCTCTACCTGGACGTACAGGAAGTTGCCCATACTGTTATCCAAATCAGAATATTAACTTCCGTGATTTATCGAAACCATCAAGGACCACAACCAAGCAAAACTCGTAAAAGTCATGCCACCGTAGCCAAGAAAACGTTATTCAGACAAACATGTATAACTGGCTGACAGAGGACAGTTATTTTACAACCTTCTGGGTCAACAGTTTGATCTAAGAGAAACATCTATACTTTAAACATAATCTTCTTAATACTCCTCTGTAATGTTAATGTACATATTATATTAAGATCGTTTTTAATATATATCTACTTTACAGCAATTTTTTATCCATGCGTTTATTCTATATGTCAGACCCATCAAAAATTTACTAACTGCCCTTGATATTTTGCAACTACTCACTTTTTTTAAAGGGTTAGCTTGTCGGATAAACCACTTCTATGCGTATTTCCAAGTTTGCATACATTCTATCGAGCCACGATACTCAACACTGTAATAAGATTTACACACCTTTAGACGCCAGCTAAACGCTCATCTCTTAGTTTATCCAGCAAAAATTCTCCCTGCACCTGTTCCGCTCACACTTTGTAATTTTACATATCATTTTCCATCATTCTTTACTTTGGTAATCAAAGTTTCTAACAGCCTGTCCATCCTCATCTACTTCTGCAGAGCCAACCTTCTTCAAGCGCTTACTGCTAGCTGATTAATTTGATTGTTCATTCTCTTCTATTTATTTATACCATTAAATTATTTGAGAATTCCAAATGAGACCGAGAAGAACAATTGCAATCTTATAGGCCTTCTATGGACTTCCCTCACATGCTTATGACAAGAGGTAATATGGAAGCCTCATGTAGGCAGGGGATTTAGTGCATACCTAGGTGGCCACGTTGGTCGTCCAGGCCTCTGACTGAACATCAAAACCATTTTTGTATGTTGATAGTGAAGCGGTGATGGTCAACCATATAATGGAGTGGGGGCTCACACATCAGAGACTAATATACCCATACTCTCCCTCCTCCACTATTAATGTCTCCATGGCTAACTTAACTTCACACTCTTAATTTTATGGATAGGGTGATGAAAAGAGCCACTCTACACACCAGGCACGGAGGATTTCGACAGCATCACAGAGAACATCGACACACTAGGACAGGACCTCACACCCCATATTTAGCATGATATGATTGTGGTTTTGTGGTGTAAATTGATAAAGTTTGAGAGGATTGGTACATCACAAAGCTTTTGGACAGGGTCTAGTAAAAAGTAAATTTAGATAAAATTAAGGTGATGGTAGTCTCGTGAGGAGAGTCTCGGCATGAAATCATGTTGGGTGGTAAGCAAATTGGGCCAAGTATCTGAGTTTAAATATTTATGGCTGTAGCGCGGTCGGCATATAACCTTATGGAGAACGGATGAATGTAGTGTGTGATAGCCGGGCCAAGTTGTGAATGGTAGGTAGGTGCACATACAGGACGACAGACACTTAAATCCTTGAACAGACACATCAGGGATTACACACATATTGAGTGTGCTACATGCTTGTCACTCAGGGTATGTTGTTCACCGGTGTTACATTATCACATAGTAGGCGAAACTATGGTGTGGAATAAGAGGTGTAAATCTAAAGGTGCAATCTGTTCTGCTGGATAATCTTTAGGCGTCGTTAGGTG
>JABUQX010135232.1:32500-50307 GCA_015478945.1 Trachelipus rathkii | reverse complement strand
CGGTTTGAAAATATTTAAACTTTCCTTATCGTGACAATGAACCTCCATTCAAATTGATTATTTAGTTGAACAAAATTGATATGATCTTCCAATTATGAAACTATAATCGTCACATGGGATATTAAACATATGAAAATGTAGGACTTCCTGCTGCTGATACAAGCTGACATGCTGCATTTCTTATGGGTTGCGTTACATCTGGATTAGATGAGATATTTTTTAATGATAATTTTATTTGGCTAAAATGTTCAAAAAAATATCTTAATTGATTTATTCTTTGCAGACAATCGTGTTTCGCATAACAATGGTATATTTTCTTACCAAATTTCTGCGTGATGTACTTTCACCGAAAAATTTTATAAATCCTTCACAATTCAAACTGTGTTTCGAAATTCTGGAACAGCATTTAGGTCATGAATTACTAAATTAAACGAGGGGACACAATGAAAACATTTAGCTTTAGGTACTGATATTACTTTTGAACTCCATTTTCTTTGCCAGCCACAGTGAAGCACCCATCAAACCTAAGTCTAACAAGCTTACTCATATTTAAATTGTTAATAATAGACAATATAGCTCTTCAGCTTTCAGTTATTTAAGAGGAGTAAATCCTAGAAATTCTTCACGTACATTTAGATTTTTATCAACGAAACGAACACCAATCGATAGCTGTTCTGTCCCGGATATGTCTGGTGTCTCGTCTGCTAAAAGGGAGAAATATTCACGAATTGTTTAGCTTCATTTTACAATGTGATTAATATAACTTTCCACAAGTAAATATAAATTCATTCTGAATCAATATTGATTGTGTATTTGACCTTGCGCCGTTTGATTTCAAATGTCCACAAGAAACATCACCCGCTTTTACTCTGAATTTAAGCAAAATTCGGAAAAATCCGGGGTATCTTCAGTGCTACCTCGAACAACGATATCATAGGTGCCACAAAATATTAAGACAGAAATTGTAGAACCAATTTTTGCTCTTTTTTTGAATAAATAAGTCCTCAGCAACATGCGGTTGTTCAACACTAACACGTTATTTAAAATTATTCGTTGAAATTCTTTGCTGCTACTGAGGTATCTTTTGCCATTCTGAATTTACATGGCCTTTAGCACGTAAATGCATGTCTTTATATTTTCTAATGGTTTTACGATAATGAGCAATATTACCCTCTTTTGATAGGGTCTAAATAAGGCCACACACTACAAAAACGGTCCTTTCAAGTATTTAGAATCGGATTGGCCAAGAATTGGAAGATCTAGCCATTCATAAAGAAAAGACCTCTTTCCTTCTTTCACATCTATTAAAATTCTGTAGTAATTGATGGTTTGTGGTTCAGTAATGTCAAACGTTTATTCCATCTTTAAATTGGTTTCAATTATGTATTCAATATTGCAGGAACATTTTCCTTTTGGTACGTTATATCCCAAGAAGCAACACTAACTAAATTTAGTATCATTCACAGGATTGGCCTCAATACCACTTGGCATACTTGAATTACCATCAGCAATTACCTAGACTACCACTAAATGGAGTTCGTAGTTGTTCAATTCACAAGTGATTACTGTATATCTACCCACGTTAATCTAAAAATTTATCCATATTCACATATTTACTTGTCAGATAATAATAATATTAATTTTTACCCACACTCGCCCCTTTCGTTCAGGCTTCTCAAACACCACAAGTATGGTACCTCGCTTCCCACGACTGATTTGGCAATTTTTATGTCCATCAACATACTCAGGAATCTCATCGTTACAATTCGCTATTAAATGTAGAACAAATAAAAAGTTATTATGCATCTAAAGTCTTAATACCTTTAGCATCTGTGTTATTTTATTTTGTGCAACGTGTTACTAGGGACAGAATTGGGGCAACAACGAAGTATGGATGGGGGTATACATAAGTGACATTACAAGTGCAGTGAGGTCAGGGTTTGCATGGCACTCCCTACATTTTCAGCCACAAAAGTACTCAAGATAAAAAGAAGATATTCTTTTATATGTATATACTATATAATCGTTAACCTTTGTGTGTTTAAAAAAATTTCGTTTGAAAGGTTCATGTGAGGTTGAAAATCTAGGTGGGGCCATGGCCCTACCCTGCCCCCCCCATAACGTAACGGTGCCCATGTATATATATATATATTATATATATATAATATTATATATATATAATAGATAGTATATTATATATATATATATATATAACTATATATAGTAGTATAGATATATGAATTTTTGAAAGAACTCTAAAAAAAAAGTCTAATAAATTGATATAAAAAGTTTAAATATAATTTAAATGTTTCGATAAATGGAATTGTTATTTTTAATTAGGAGTTATGTATTTTTCGACACAATAAACATGAAGACGAATTGCAACATGGATTCGGGTGTCACTTTTAAAACTAAAAGAAGTTTCCTCGGACACAAATAAACGTTGTGTGCTTGTATAAAATTAAGGTTACCGACGTCCCGTATTTTCCGGGACAGTCCCGTTTTTCAAACCACTGTTCCGTTTTTATCCTGTCCGTTTTTTAATCAATTGTCCCGTATTTTAAAACAGATAACAGGATAAATTTTTATGCTTATTTTACAACTTACGTTGGTAAACATTATAAATCTTGAAATTTAGCAGCTGCAAAGCAGCATATAGGCTAGGCATGAAATCGCTATACTTATAAAGGCAGGAAAACTGAGAAGAGATCATGTTCGAAACATGTAGATGTAGTCTTTGAATTTAGTGTACGGAATAAGCGAAGGACGCGGAACATGGTCATAAAAAATAACAGTCTTCTGTTGATCGCTCTGTGTGACAACAAGTTATTTTTGTGATTTAAAATGTTAATTACTATATATATATCTTATATATATATATAGTATATATATAGTTATAATATTATATATATATATATAATATATATAAATATATATATATATATATTATAATATAGTAATATATATATATTGTAATGTGCAGAAGACGATCTCTCCTGGACTTTTGTGTTATTCAACTTATACTTTAGAATATATGATTATTTCTATGTAGGATTCGTAAATCAGTACAGGTAATAGTAAATTTATTAAATTCTAAGCTAGTTAAATATTATAATTCGTTTATTAAAATCCGTTAAACCCAGGCCTATTTTTTACTGAACTTGCCTATCGTTTCATAGTTAACAAATAGGGATGTAGATTAAAGATCGTTTACAAAAAATATCGACATGAATTTAACAAAAGCGACCTTTTCAAATTTTTTTTTTTTTATGAATTTTATTGACAGTTATCAATAAGTAACATTTTGCAATTTTTTAAGCATCGTGTAAACGGCAACGAAAGAAATGGGAACCGGGATACAAAAGAACATGGATAAATAATACAATTTTTATTTATAATCATTTGTTAAATTTTCTTATGGACAGAAATTATTTTCTATACATTAAAAATAGTATTATTTAGCGATTACTCGACGGGTTAGAAATATCCAATTCTGCCATAGTATATATATATATATATATAGATTATTTCATAGGTATATATATAATATATATATATAATATAATATATAATATAATAGTAATATATATTATTATTATAGATATAATTATATTTATAAATATATATATGCAAATGCATGACAGAATGGGTATTTCTAGAAGGGATTCGCGCCCCGTACCCCTACCCCTTACCTGACAGTTGAGAAATAAATTTTATGTAGTAAGGCAAATATTTGTAAAAATTTGCTTACTTTACAAAAAAATTATTTGATTTACACTAAAAATAAATTTCTCTAGCACTCACGGGTCGGGAGCCTCTTATTCACAATAAATATATATAGATATATAATAATATATATATATATTAATATATTTATATATATATAATATTATATTAATATATTATATATATATATATATATATATTCAAAGCTAAATTTTTATTAAATTTTAAAAAAATTGAAATTTAAATTAATTGAAACTAATGCGCCCCCAAAGCAAGAGGGACATGTGTTTTCAATAAGACCTGAGAAGAATACCCATATATTGAGAAACAAGAATTACGAATCATGTGTTCGTTGCAACATAATTTCCTCCACTTAATATCAGGTCATGGAGGAAGAACAGAGTATTACACAACATTTAATACTAAAAACATAAAACGCTTTGCGTGCCAGATGCTTCAGTTCAACACTCACAAGCGGTTTTTCAGAAATGACATTTTTGGTGATAAAGAACTTAAATTAGCCGCGGCTGAAGAGCATTTGCCTATCACTTAGTGCAACATAATCAATCTTTCAAATCTATGGATTGCTCTTCAAAATTAATCAAGACTGGTTTGACCCTAAGTTTACATGGCCCGTTACAAAAGCGAGCAAATTGTATTAAATGTTCTTTACTGACCAATAGCTATATCGGAACGGCAGACTGATATTCGAGAAGCCAATTTTATTTCGATTATGACCGACGCTTCAAATCACAAGGACATAAAAATATTCCCAGTACTTGTTAGATATTTCCAACCTGTTAAAGGGATTCAGATGAAACTTTTAGAAGTAAAATCATTGCCCTCTGAAACATCTAACACAATCTCTGCATTTTAATTGAATGCTTAAAAAATATGAATGCCAACAAGAAAAAAACAATAGCTCTCATTGCGCAGATAGACTAATTTGCAATTGTTGGGGTAATCTAGAAAGGGCAGTGAACAATGCTTTATTACAAAACTCAAGGAAGGGACTGGACATGGTTTAGTTGGAAATAGGATGTTGCTGATGCTGCATATCATTCACAACACATTCAGACAGCTGCTGATGCGTTCTTCCTATTTGAATATTGAAGGCATCGTTTCAAAAATATATTCTCATTTCTATATATACACAGTAAGATTGAAAAACTTAAAAGAATTTTGTGAATTTGTTAATCAAAAATACAAGCAAATATTAGGTTATAGCAAAACCAGATGGCTGCTCTACTCCCGGCGATTTGTTGAACGTCTTCTGACATGTATGCCCCCTTAAAATCATTTTTTTGAGTCACAAGAAAAATGCCCTTTTTTCTGATTAAAATCATTTTTGAAATCCTTTTATCTGAAGCATGGCTTAACTGTATCCACAGTTTCAAGCGTCCACTTTTACACGACTATGAAAGTGAATGGGATACAAGTTAACAAGGTGTCGACAGTAATGTCAGCCAGCTTAAGATGAGTTACAATAATAATTATGGCCTCTAAGAGCGAAGACTGCTTATTCCATTTAGCTGTAATCAACGATGCGTCAAAAATTGGTTAGAGACAGGCCTGGAATCCAGAAAGTTGCAAAATTTAAACATATGTTCCATAACATTCTACAAACGCCCTTTGATATTTACTTAAATGGATCAATCCACTTAAAAACTTAACACAATTTACTTGGAGTAACACTAAGAGAATACATGCTGGAGGAAGTAGCAAAAGTCTTAAGTTTATTCTCAACTCATCCTTACCTATTACAAAGACGAGACTGCCTTTATGACAATATGGGTTCGTTACAACAGTTATGTGACCCCAGAAATTTGGACAATTGGAATCAAAGAAAACATCTCCTATGATTTGTTGGGTTCGAAATCATTGTCGCACTTTCAAGCCTAAAAATGTGCCATATTCATAATATCCTGAAATGTTGAATTCTCTTTGTTACCAGGAAATAAGCTCCAACAGAAAAGGTACGTTTCTGCTATGAACTTGATGTTGACAAGTGAAAAAAACTCAACTGTCTGTGAAAACTTTGAAAGCAGTGTTAAAAAACAAATTTAATTTCGATTATACGTGTTCCGAATTTTACAGAATGTTGCTTGGTGAAATATATTCTAAAAAAATACATTCATCTGAAAAATATTTGTGATACTTCCATTGCCCTTAAAAGTAAAAAAGTATATATACTATATATATATATATATATATATTATATATATATATATATATATATAATTATTAATATATAAATATATATAATAATTTATAAAAATACTATATATATGATATATTATAGATGCGCGAGTGAGTGCGTCCCGTATTTAAGATCATAAATATGGTAAGCCTTATTGTATATGTGTGTAGATGTGTATGTGTGTACTGTGTAGGTGTGTGTGTATTAATGTGTTTGTGTGGGTGAATATGTGTGTGGGCGTGTATGTGTGTGTTTGTATGTGTGGATAAATAGTAAAGGTCTGAAAGTAGGCGAATCGAGTTCATCATTTGAAAATACCCGTCTCTAACTCTGGCTTATTATTCCTTTCATTTATAACAACGATAATAAAAGAATATGTTTCGGCTCCGGCTCCGGCTCCGGCTCCGGCTCCGGCTCCGGTCGCTGTTCGTTTATGTCGAAATTTACTGCATCGTCGATCCATATAGGTTAAATTGAGTTTTACTGCATCGTCGATCCATATGGGTTAGGTTTACTGCCCCCTTCGATGTTCAGGTTGAAATATGTTTTGTTATGTATACACAGAATCTATATATATGAAAAACAAAAAACAATACGGAACGTATTTTACTCAAAAACATTATTTTTTACTCTACCTTAAATTCTTTCACGTATTAGCACTAAAATGAGTTTTGTTTCTCATGCAAAATGAACGTTTTGGCTCCGGCTTCTCAAACATGAAGACAGCTGTTATTAAATGAAGGAACTTCCCAAACATTCAACCTTCATAAATTTAAGCCAAAGCCTACAACTAATTAGATATGTTCTTATTATTTATATTATTAATATAATGTAACTAATAATTTCCTGATTTGTAAATAAAGCTTACTAGAAATAATAATAATAATATAATAATAATAATAATAATAATAATAATAATAATAATAATAATAATAATAATAATAATAATAATAATAATAATAATAATAATAATAATAATAATAATAATAATAATAATAATAATAATAATAACTTCTTCTTCTTCTTCTTCTTCTTCTTCTTCTTATTATTATTATTATTATTATTATTATTATTATTATTATTATTATTATTATTATTATTATTATTATTATTATTATTATTATTATTATTATTATTATTATTATTGTTATTATCCATTTTGTGGTAGCTATTTTTTCAAATTGTTAGAATTTCTTACATTCCCAATATACAAACGACACTCTGATCCTTAAATCCGAAAGAGATAATCACATGCGAAACTCTAAATTAAACAAAGAACTAAAAATCATTACAACATGGATGGGTCCCTGGAGGCAAAGCGCATTAATTGATAATAACAAATAATAAAATTATTATAATCTGCTTTATTATACGGAGTAATCCTTGATGATATAAGCTCACATTCAAATAACATATCAATAGTCTAGTAATTTGCACAGTATAACTTGCTAGCTAAACTCTAGTTAGCAGGTTATCTATGCAAATTGTGCATTTTCAAAGATTAGAGACTGTCCCGTATCTTTAAAAAATCTTTACCATATTCTTCTTCACCTAATATAAGTATTTCTTGTTACAAGGTCCAAGAAGTTAGTTCGTATATTATATAGCAGCGTTTCGAAATTACTATGAACATAATACTCCACTTTTCAAAAGCTTATCTTTACTGAAAATTCAGCATTTGTTCAGCCTTTCAGTAAGGAATCACATGTTCAAAGTCATATATATATAGACCTTCAAATGAACTTCTCACTAACATAATAGTAAAGAACCAAACTATAAGCGTAAAATGCAAAGCAAATTGTAACTAAATCTTGGAGGATCATCTTGTTGGACAAATGCATCGATGAATGGAATAGTCTCCCTAAAAAACGTTCAGTAAAGCTCTCCCTCCCCCTCATTTTATTTCGTAAAGATATTAAAAATTAATTACTTATTTTTAAAGTAATAAAGAGCACAACCACACTTATTATTATTATTATTATTATTATTATTATTATTATTATTATTATTATTATTATTATTATTATTATTATTATTATTATTATTATTATTATTATTATTATTATTATTATTATTATTATTTCTTTAACGTATTATGAATAGGTATATTTTTATAATATTAGTAATATTATATATCTTCTATCTATAAATATGTAGTGTATGAACCATAACATTTGCATATAGGACATACTCGAAACCAGGGTTGCGGAGCCGGTAAATTTTTTTTAGCCAGCTCCGACTCCGCTCCGGCTCCATCATTTTAACATACCCAAATCCGCGTCCGGCTTCAATACTTTTAAAATTTATCGCCTCCGGCTCCGGCTCCGGCTCCGGCTCCGAACCCATTTATTTTTAAAGTAAAAAATTTTCTGCACCGTCTCTGACTCCACCAAAGAAATATTTTTGCTCCGGCTCTGCGGTTTCCGATCCCGGCTCGGCTCCAACTCTGCATCCGAGCTCGTCATCTCAGCAGCTCTTTAAATTTAAAAAATAAAAAATCATAATTTATAATTTGAATTGTTGTTCATATATGATCTAACTATTTCATTTTAAATGAACGAATTATTATTATTATTATTATTATTATTATTATTATTATTATTATTATTATTATTATTATTATTATTATTATTATTATTATTATTATTATTATTATTATTATTATTATTTATTATTGATATTATTATATTATATGTATTATTTATTATCTATTATGTTTATTGTTTATTATTTTACAGCTTGTCTTAGTGGCATATATATACACTACCGTAGAGACAACTGAGGTGATATGTAGGTAGTAACTTCTTATCCCACCCTCTATGTCCCTCCTACGTCTAGGCTATTCGAACTCCCCTAGTGAAAGTAGATATATATAAAAAGAAAATAAAAAAATAATTATAATACATAAATTCGTATATCCAATTAGTATCTCATAAAGCGAACAGTTTGGCAGCGTTTTCTCCCCTGAGACCCCGACTATATATAGATATCGACTTGGTATCAAGCTTTTACAAGTCTTTCAAGTTTCATAATCAGATGACCTATATGATACAGACTTCTTATTGCACTAAGTGAGGATTACTCCACTATTATTTACACAAATACAATATGGAGAAGATTCGAAATTTTACATTAAACATACAAGCACTATCACAGACCCAATAAGATATAATTAAAATTTATTTTCTTGTTTTTATTATAATTCTATGCTATATATATGACGTAAAATAAATGTATCTCCTGATTAATATATAAAAAATGATATATTTTATATGTTTTCAGATGATTATATTAGTGTTTATAAGTTTTCTATGATAAGATGACCTTAGGCCTTTCGCGGATGCTATTATATGAGATATACTATAATATTAATATATATTAATATTATTAGTAATTATTATTGTTTAGAATATATAATAATAAATTAATAATATAATATAATATGTTAAATAATATATATTAAGATTTTAATATATTATAAGAATATTATATATATATATATTAAAATATTAATATAATATATAGTATATATATATATTATATTATATTAATATTAATATATATATATAATATAATTGATAGATGTTTATATGTTTATATTATATATTATATTATATATATTATGGGTGTTGAATAGATTATTTAAGGAAGTACGAAAAGATAGTATATAAGAATGCTAATAAAGTATTGAATATATATAAGCTTAGATAAGCATATAAAAATAAGTATATGGCAATATATAGAATATGTATGGTTATGGTAGTACTATATTGAGTATAACGAGTAATTAATGGGATACCTACAGTATATAGGTCAGGTATATAGCTAAGAGGTAAGAGTCCTTAATATCACTCTGATGAGGTTAATGGATTAACGTTGCGTTAAGGATTTTGAGGTTTAACTGTTTGCAAATGCAATAAGTGGAAGAACTTCAATCTTATCATCTCGATAAGTGAGTGAGTATACTCGAAAGACCTCATAACATTCTCCTGGCATAGAACACACGAATGACATTATCAGCAAGAGAGGTATGCTACTAGGGAATACAGACGTATTATACTACTTCAATAGCTGCTGTACCTTCTAAATTCCGAAGTTGCGCCAACATTCGCATTCGTGTAATGGCTTCCATATTCCGTCATCTCAGAGCGCCTCTCTTGTGTGAACCTTTTCTAGGGAGCGCATTGTGCCAGTGAAGAAGTCTCCCTATGTGCTTAAAAAGACCCTTAAGCCAACCTAGATTCTTCACTCCCCACCTACTCTCTCTGGCTTTCAGGTTGGCCTATTAATTTTATCTTCTTTATCTAATACTTTTACTTCTTCTATTTTTTTTTTTTTTTTCCTGAGAAAAAATATGCTTTAAGTGGCAACCTAGAGGTAGGATGTGACGATAACTAATTGAAGAGTCTTTGTGAATGCCAGTGTGGCCTTAGAAAGGGGGGACAATATTTAACATTTCCGCGAACTACTGTTAAGATTATCAAGACCGGACGGTGAGATTGTGATTGATATCGAAACTCTCTATGAAAGGATTTCCGATGCCACGCTATCGCTCGTAAGTGACGCTCTCTGCCCAAGCCCAACTATACAAAGAGTTGGTTGATGCGGTCGCAGTCACCTCTAAAGCTAATCTTCTACTCACTAGTTCAGGAACTGCAAGAGAGAAGACCATATATAGTCCCTACTATGCATTATTCATAAATACGTATGTTAGTATGATAATTCGATACGCGTGTCGCTATCACTGCTCAGAAAATCAATCCATATAAAGGGATACACTTTCCATTACACACACACCAGCACAAGATCAGGCATCAATCACTACGGACACTCTAACTCAAACGCGAAACACACGAATACATCACACTACCCATCAAACACACGTATTTTATGCTTGGTGAAAGACGATATTAGGTGCGAATAGTGACTGAAGAGGCTGTAATTATGTTTCAGAAACAAGTGATATTAGCATCTTATAGAAAGTGGAGAGGGTAGTGTAGATCAAATAAATATTTCTGGTGAATAGCAAATGAAGAAGAGAATACGGAGTATAATGATTTTATATATAGGTTTTTATGGAGTTAGAGCATAACAAGAGTAAGTAATGCATAGTGTAGAATTATAGGAAATGACTTTTATTAGCATATGATATATAGTAGCTGTTAATGATTATAGTAGAGTTATCAGTAGGTGTATAGTAACTTCTGACATGATAATATCATAAAGTGATGCACTGTTGACTATCTAATGTATAGGCTTTATATTTTTATGAAGTGGTTGGGCAAGCAGTCACGGTGATGTCTGCTCAGAATACGGAGAGTGGTATATAGAGTAAGAGGATAACGATATTATAGTATTAGTCTCCATGAGCTAATTTAAAATTTGTAATATATTTGTATATTGCATAGCGTTCATTGTCAACCCTATCATCATAGTCGTGTTGATACAATAGAAAATAAAAATCAATAGATCTACAACGACATAACACACCAAACAATAGAGCAAACCTACTTTTTCGAAACTATTATTTTTTAAGTAACAAAAACTTAAGATTTATTTTAGAATAGCTTTAAGTTTCAATATATTCGTAGTAAACTAAAAGATTTTATGCGTTTCAATGCTCCTAACATATACCACACATACTACACACACCTCATTTGTAAGGTCAAGATTGAACTATCGTGGTATATAAATTTATAATGGAAGTAACGCTTAAATTGTTATCTTATGTTTTAATAACACATTGGTAAAGATCGACAAAGTAAAAGTAAACTTTTTAAAGTATGCTGAAAAAATTTTAATTATTATTTTACATTGAAGAATCGAATCTTATTAATCGTAGCGCCTTTCGCAGATTTCGATGAAACTTTCTGAAAGAGTCATAATATGTTATAATCAAGAATTACAACAAAGTCGTTTTGGAAGGCTAAATTTTACTTGAAATACAATAAAAAAATGATAGGTTCAACATAAAAATGTAATGAGAAAATATCAAAATATTAATTAATTATTTAAAAAGCTTTAAAATATCAATAATAATGATTTAAGTAGCTTGTTCATGCATATAGTATTTTAAGATTAATCAAATTTTAATAAAGAGCCTGAAGGTATTGGCGAATTCTCCAACGAAATTAAGACTATTGCAATAAAAAAAGGTAATTTTGTTAATGGCAAAAAGTTTTATGGTGAAAAGTAAAATTTTCATGAATTTAAATACCAAAAGGTTAAGTTCTTTTAAAAGTTTCTAACCCCACATCAAAAAGAAGCTATTTCGAAGCATAAATAAGGAAAAATTTTAAATCCTTTCTTTATTCAAATTATGCATATATATATATATATATATATATATATATATATATATATATATATATATATATATATATATATATATATATATATATATATATATATATATATATATATATATAACTCTTGTTTTTTTTTTTATATATATATATATATATATATATATATATATATATATATATATATTATTTTTTTACACATATCACCATTTCCTGCATGTCTGCAAGGTGGTGATGGTGGTAACAATTATTTGCAATTATCACCACCATTCACGAAAAGAGAAATATGGTAGAAGGGGGTTTTCAGCCCCTTGCCACCAGAGGAAGAGAATTCTGAAAATTTTCTTCATATGACTCGTCTGCTTCGAGAGAAAAGCAGCTTCACCTGCTACAATTTAATTAATTAATATTTTAAATTTCTTCTTTTTAATTATATTTTGTTTTTAATATTCCAAAATTACCAAAAGAAATGAGGTTAAAAATTTTGTAGCTCCTCCATCCCAGATTTCAAATAAAATTAATTTAAATGTATAAAATTTTGCATTGTTAAAAATCCCGAATCTCAAAAATAATTTTTTTCCTTTTAAGTAGATAGAGTTAATTCGAATCAAAAACATTCTCTCTCCTGAAAAGATAGTCAGACCACTTCTCAAGTAGTAGACTCTTCAGATTTCGTTCTTCTTTCCAATAAATCATTTCAGACTTTCCTTCTTTAAAAATCTCTCTTCTGACCCTTCTCTTTTTCGCATCCCCTCTGGTTTCCACTGCTTCCACACTCGACGACGGTCGATATCATATATATATATATATATATATATATATATATATATATATATATATATATATATATATATATATATATATATATATATATATATATATATATATATATATATATATTGAATTTTAAGCATCCCGAGGGTAAACATATTGATGGCAAGCGTTGTGTGGAAGCTCAGCCAACATGGTAAAGGTACACAACGGAGTCCTACTGCAAACCATCAGCGGTTCCAGTTTACGAGTCGCCAGATTACAAGGATACCAAACATCTCCAGCCCTAAGATAACCAGGTAGGACTGAGGATATTAAAAAATAAACCCACACACACACTCATATATATATATATATATATATATATATATATATATATATATATATATATATATATATATATATATATATATATATATATATATATAGTATATATATATATATATATATATATATATATATATATATCTTATTCTTTATATTATCTATCTATATATATATATATATATATATATATATATATATATATACTCTTTCTTATATATATATATATATATATATATATATATTATTTTCTCGTTAATTAATTCGTTAGGCCATTAAATGTCAGTTTGTATCAGATACTTCATCTAAGTGAAAACTCGATTATTTAAACTAATAAAGAGACGGAACGTTCTAAAAAGGTCAATGTCCTAAAGGCATTTGCCTTAATTAGAAACGTTCTTCTAAACAAACTTTTGCCAATTATTTCCATAGTAGTTGTTAATTCCTTTGCTCTAAAGAAAAATTTCCTTAATGTTTTTGCAAATTGCTTTTTTAAATTTGCTCAATATATATATATATATATATATATATATATATATATATCTTTATATATATATATATATATATATATATATATATATATATATATATATATATATATATATATATATATATATAAAAAAGAAGAGAGAGGAGAGAGAGAGAGAGAATAGCGCAAAACAAAATTGCTTTTTAATTCTTTTATTTATTTAATTTTTTTTTTTTGGGGGGCTTTTGTTTTTCTTATGTTTTGTTACGTTTTCTTAATTAATTTTACACAATTGTCAATCAATTAGTCGTCAGCACAGCAAATTCAGAATGCAACTTTTTATTTTAGTGTTAAACTCACAGATACGATCACTAGTCAAAACAAAATAATAAGAACAGCAATGCACATTAGCTACATTTGTATACTACTGAAATCATTTTTATGCCTACCTACCTAACCTATTTTTAAAAGTTGTAAGTGGACTACCCTATAGAACCGACCGGGGCCCCGGCCCCGGCCAGCCCCCGCGGCCCCGGCCCCGGCCCCGGCCCCGGCAAAAATCAGGAAAAACCAGGGGTTTTCTACCGGGGTTAACTGTAGAATTTACACTAAATAATAGAGGGTTAAATAAAAAAATAAAAAAATATATTTTAATTCCATTACTCCTTTGTTATAAATTGATGCAAATAAATATAAACATACTTTAATATAATCAAATTTTTTTTTGGTATTTACTATGATTTCAAATTAAAATTGAGGCCAAATTATAATTTTTCGAGTTTTTAACATAAAAATATTCGAAATTTGATATCAAACGAATTCGGAAAGGAAATAGATATAATTGTTAAAATATTAATGTTTTATTTATTTAAAAGTAAATATCTTCAAGAAAACCAAATATTTTCCGAAATCTCTTTTCAAAATTATTTATTTAATTGAGATTAGCTTATATATATATATATATATATATATATATATATATAACTAACATATATATATATATATATATATATATATATATATATATATACTCTTTCTGCTATATATATATATACTATATATATACTAATATATATACTATATGTATATATATATAAACTAGAGGAAACCCTTGGATTCTTTTTTTAGTATTATACTTTACTGTCACTTCATTTTATTACTAAATGTACTGAAATTAAAAACATTGTTAAAAAGACACTTTTTTAATGAAATAAATTTTTAAAAGGAAAGCTTAATTTTCGCCCCGACACGCGAGACCTCTTCAGGCTAAAGGACTGGATTTCTTTCTTGATTCTTCATCAGTTGAAGTGTGTTTCAGTTGGTCTACTATTTTCTTCATGGTGTTGTTAATATTTTGATGTTTTCAGATATTCATTTTGTATAAAATCTATCTTAACTTCACTGGGATGCTAATTGTAGTTGTTACTATTATAAATGCAAAAGCAAAAGGATTCCATGATTTTGCGATAGTTCGTGTGATTGATATTTCTGATCATCTTTATATTGTTGATATTGATAGAGTGTCCTGTGTTACGCCCTATGACTTGTTAAAGCTGAATTTATGCTGTCCTTGTGCAGATCATCTGTATGTTGATTTTTCTTTGCAAATCTATGGTTTCACCTATATGTTTTATTGTTGCAAGTATTACAGGGGATGTGATATATACAGCTTTGGGAGATTCTTTTCGTTTTGGTGGTTTGAGAATGTTTTTAAGGTGATGTTATTTGATGGAATAGGAGTAATATTTTTTGGTAATATTTGTTTTAACGAATATAATGGTAGTTGAGGAATTAGAGGTGTTGCTATTTTTCGGGGAAAGGTGCTATAGTACCTCTTTTTTTGCTGTTAAATGCTTTTGTGATGAAAAACTCAAGATAGTAAAGTGATTTGAAAGAATTATTGTGGATGTATTTGGTTTCTTGTGCTAGAAGAGGGCATATACGGAAGGCACGGAGAAATAGAGATGACAGAACAGCTAATTTTGTGTTTGGGGAATGATTAGATAGCCAATGTATATAGTTTGGTGCGAACGTTGGTTTTCTATATATAGTAAATTGCAAGTGATTTATTCCATGTGATTAAGGTATCGAGAAAGGGGATAGAGTTGTTGGAAAGCATTTCTATCGTATACTGAACTGAAGGATGAATGGAGTTAATATAGTTTAGGACATCATTAGGGTTGGTGTTGTGAGGGAGGGAGACAAAATGTCATCTACATATCTAAATTCATAAACTATTGTTTAATAAAGGGTGGGGTAAATATGATAAATTCTGTTAGTTCCATATATGTTACTGAGTATGGGAGGCAGTGGGGATCCCATACTCAGGCTGAAATTTGTAATATCTGCCATTAAAATGAAAGAAGTTATGTTGTAATAAGGGAGATTAATGAGCTGTTTTAATATATGAAACGAGAAGGCCAATCTCTCAATACAACCTTCTTTTCATTTGGCAAATGGCTGGGATCACTGTCTCAGTGTTCTGCTGAACAGCTTGGGAATTCCTCTTGGCCCCACCCACCCGGCCAAACAGCCAGTTTGCTGGATTGGGTACCAGGTATTTTGGCCTCTCCCTGTCTAATCTAACACCAGCCCTAATGATGTCTGCGGTTCGATGAACCCAGCAGCTCTACCTCCTACTCATTACTGGCTCACATCGGGGCTAACAGCCCACTCACGGTTCCCATCACTATATGAAGGCCGGCGTTCACGCAATGAGTTGGCGTTTGCTGGCACGAAGCTGGCCCGGCATCCTGATGCACTCATCACTGCGTCGCGACGCTGCTCTTTGCTTTCAAACTAACGGCGCACCAGTTCTCGATTTCGACATTTAAAGACAAGCTGTTACTATTCCAAATCAGGCCTGCTTCTCCGCAAGCTGTCTCCAGGAAACCAACATCGTCACGGCCGTAAAAACTGGGCGAACAACTGGTTTACACGGAAAGCCGGCACTGATACTGGGACGGCATAAATTCAGCTTCAACAAGTCGCCCAGGCGCCGCTCGGCAATGGGCTTGATCCAGCCAGTCACACAGGCACTGCATCATGGTCCCTTTGCGACCTGGCTGGCCAGCGGCACAAATGCGCTCCCGACGAAGAGGCCAGGGCGCCAGATTTTAGCAACAAAATGGGCTATCTGCTCAGCTGGCACCATATGGCAGACAACTATTTGCGGCTGATGGTCAGAAAGGCATCGATCACCGGTCTCGCGTGTCGGGCGAAACAACTTTCCTTTAAAATTTATTTCATTAAAAAAAGGTGATAACACAATGTTTTTAGTACGTGGCATTTGTAATAAAATGGTGACAAATAAGCATAACTAACAAAAGGACTAAAAATATATCACTTACGACAAAGTGGTTCTTGAAATATATATATATATAGCATAATATGTATAATAACAACAATAATATAGCATATATGTATATATATAATAATATACTTGTTAGTAACTTATATATATATATATATATATATATATTTATATATATATATATATAATATATATATATATGTATACTCTTTGCTGCTCTTTAACTCTTCTTCTTCTTTCTATATATCTTAACTTAACCCGCCTTGTATAACCTTATATATATATATGCTTTATATCTTCTGTTTATGTTTCTTTCAACAGTATATGTATATATGTAATAATAATAACCAATAACTTAACAGTATGCCAACCAGCAGCAATGTGTAGCAGCCTTCTTATTGTAGCCAATATGAGCAACAGCCAGCCAACAATAGCAACCAGCCTTGCCATGTATATCAGCTAGCTGTAGCATAATAATATGTAACCAATATATATGGCAATAATATAACAACAACCATAACATAATATATATATATAATAATAACCTTAATAATAATAATATATCCTTTGCTAATAATAATAACAACAATATATATGGATAAAATGGAAATTATATAATATGTATGTGTATATATAACATATAATATATATATGTATGTAGCAACAATAACAATAACCTTAATAGCCAACATGCATCAG
>JABUQX010135232.1:22500-27500 GCA_015478945.1 Trachelipus rathkii | reverse complement strand
ACTATATATATATATAGTATATATATAATATAGATATATATATATTATAATATGTGTATATATATATATAATATATATATATATATATATATATATAAATATATAATATATTATATATATATATATATTAATATTATATATATATATTATATATATATATTTGTTGAAGCAGCCGGTTATATGGCACAGTATTTAGTATCCCAATACGGAAAAAATGACAACCTCTATCCAAAAGATCCCAAATCGAAAGGCTTCTGTTGAACAGACTTATGTACTTCGATTCATCGGTTCTCAAACGGCTCGACTTCGCTGCATTTTATTGTAAGTTTATATATTATTATTTCTATTAATATTATTATTATATTATTATATTATATATATTATTATTATTTTATATATTATTATTATAGGAGTAGTCAGTCAGTATAGTAGTATTTTTTTGTAGTAGTAGTAGTAGTATAGTAGTTAGTAGTATAGTAGTATAATGGTGTGGGCTCCTTCTGTAATTTTCTCCTAATCGCTTCTATGCAACACTGATTTGAGCGACTTCTTCTCCTTTCTGTTAATTGTGGCGTTCCTCAGGGTTCTGTTCTACCTCTAACTTTATTTTTAGTTTTCATCAACGATCTCCGCAACTGTACTTCTAACTTTATTCACTCTTATGCCGATGACAACTCTCCGTTTTTCCACTCATTTCAAATCTGCTCCCTCCTTTGCATCTAGACTTGACTCTCATCTACAGCTTTCCGATACTATTCTTGCCGACCTGGATGGATTTCCTGGTGGGGCCACCGCAATCTTGTGAAATTCAGCTCTTTGATAACTCAACTTCTTTACATCTCCCTCACAAACACGCCTCCCAACTAGTGTCTCACCTGTGAAAAACATAAACGTTCTTTGTCTGAACATAGAACAAAAAATTGTTGTTAAACAACATACTCACAGCGGTTGCTAAGGAGCAAAGAAGCTGTGTAGGTCTGTTCAGCGGTTATGGAATTTTTTTCCTCTGCACAATTACTCCAATTAAATAAGGGATTAATTACAACTTGTTTGGAGTACTGTTTTCACATCTGGGGGAAGGGTCTGCTTCACCTTCTATTGGATAGGGTTGAATCTAAAGCTTAAAGACTAAAAAGCTGTTCCCTACTTTCAAACTCTCTTGACCCTCTATCACTGTGACGTGACGTTGGCGCACTACCTCTTTTCTATAGAGTACAAAACGGCAGAATGTCGAGTTGGCCTCTCGCATTCCACCACCCTTGAGTCGCCCACGTAGCACAAGGAGTGCTGCCTTGCACTCGCATGAATTTTGCCGTGCAGCTATGTGAAAACACAAACAAAAAGTCTCGTTGGGTGCACCCTTCTTCCAGCCACTTTGATATCTCATGTCTAACTCCCTGCCATCTATTTTTCACGCATTTAATCTTCGCTCTCTTTAAAAGTCACGGTCTGGCGCTCACCTGAGACGATTTGCGTTCAGTTTTGCTTGAGAGGGTGTTTCTATATCTATTATCTGCCACTCACTGTAAAGCGGGCGCCCAGCCGGTGAGTGGTGGTAATCTACGAAAAAAAAAAAACTGTAGCAGCTAGAGCAGCAACAATAGTAAAAATATTGGAATTAGATTGATAAAATGATAATAATAATGATAATACTTGTAATAGACGAATTAAATGCTGATAATAATAGTAATGAAAATAATAATATATAATAATAATAATAATAATAGATAATAATAAAATAATACTAACAATAATAAGCAATAATTTAGGATTGTTATCAACATATCTTAATAGTTAATACTATTAATAATAATACATAATTAATAATAGAGTATAATGTGTAGCAATTGCTATAAATTAAGACTTATTTATATAAGTTTATTATAAAAATTTACAAATATTAAATTTGTATTAAATTTTTAAAATTCTCAAGAATCTCAAAATTTCCATTCATTTTAAGCTCCTAAGCCCCTCTATCGTCTATATATCTATCGATTTGCTTTTCATATCCAGTAACACATCTATCTAAATCTATCTATCTAATCTATCTATCTATCTACTCTATCTTATTTATCTATTATCTATCTATTATCTATCTATCTAATCTATCTCTCTCTCTCTCCTACTCTCGTCTCCTCTCTCTCTCTTCGTCATATAAATTACTACTATATATATATATATAATATATATAGATATATAGTAGTACTATTATTATACTAATATAATAATATATATATAATATATCTATATATGATATATATATATATATATGATAATATATAAATATACATATCGATTTGTCTATGTTTCTAGACTAGATTACTGATATTTATCATAACAAAATAAGTATTTATATAAATAGAGAGGTTAATAGTTGGAAAAAAAATTGAAAATTGGGAAATATACGTATAATATAATTATAATTATAGTAATATATATATATATAAATATATATTATATATATATATATAACTATTATATAAGTATATTATACACTAAAGCCTCAATAATACTATATAATCCATATTATATATATATATAAAATTTAGTGCTAAATGTATAAAAAAAATTCAATATAAAAACTTAACTATATCTCTCAATAGATTAATGAAGTAATTAATAGATCTCGTTTCTGCATATATCCTTATGACAAATGAATCGCGCTGGCACCGGACAAACGTCAGTGTTAGAAAATTCCGAAATGGACAATGACACACTCTCTCCAAAGAATTACTCATACTAACAAAGAGTTAAGTTAAATAAACAGATAACTAGAAGCAGCGACTAAACAAGAAAACTATCACACCTGGCGCTTTGTCCTAAAACCACTCTCTTGCATATCTGCTCACAGCCACGTACATTAAGAGCGATAGATGCATACGAAACCGCTTCCTCCAAATTAAGAGAAATTAAATCAAAATTTATAAATCAGTAGAAGAATAAAAAACTTGATTCTCTAACTTATGGATGAAGAACCGTATTATGCAACGTAAAGTCTTTATCACTGTCAAGATGACAAGTGTTCACCCTCACGTATCCCTGAAACTTAGCTCGAAGCCTTAAGCTCGAAACTGAGAGAAAATAGCATAATCAAATATAGAGAACGCTTATCTCTAAATCTAATAATGTCCGATAGAGATCATCGTATCTGACAGATAGGTGGCTGTAGAGCGTAAACACGGTACCATCAACAAATCAGGGCGGTATACGTCAGGACTCACAACAAGTCAGCTGTACCGAGTACAAGCTATTACATTCATCTCTTCTCATCTCTCTCTCTCTACTCTCTACTCTCTCTCTCTCATCTCTCTACTCTCCTCTCTCTCTCTCTTCTCTCTCCTCACTCATCTCTCTCTACACTCTCTCATCTCTACTCTCTACCCATCATTGATTACAACACCTCATCTCGATATCGCTGCATTACCTATGCTTAACTGCAAATTGATCAAACTAAATGCTCCTAGGGGAATATTCTGGAAGATCGTAACTTCTGTGTGAGAAGAAAAAATATTCAAATATTCGCAAAGCAGTACCATTTTACAAAATTGTCATGCAAATCTTATAATTACAGACCTTTAAAAGAATCATTGTTAAATAGTCTAAGTAGGTAAAATAAGTTTTTACAATTATATTACATTATCAAATACATAATTCGACTCTTTCCTGTTGAGAGTGACAAAGCCCCCTTCTCACACGGGAGATTTAAAAAATGATAGATCCTGAGATTACCAGAAAAATAAAATTATTCCTGCCTGTAAAGAGTGTTTCCTGAAAAGTGGATACTGCAAAACAAGTCAAAAAATTGATAGAATAGATCGGTTCCTACGAATTTCATCGTTGTTCTGTGTTGTAATCTATTAGTTCAGTCGTTATTTAATTCCAACATTCTCAGAAGTGCCTAAAAAGCTATATAGTGTAACACCTTTAATTTCATTCCCATTCACAATATTGATAGTTAAAGCATGCTTACTATTCATTATCATTATTTATTAATTAAATTTATTGTAAGACATTAGATGATAAAAAGAAGAGAAATAAAGACTAGGGGCTGAGGAGAAAAATTAAAGTAAGGATCGGGTATGTGGGACGAAGTGGCGAGGAAGGAAGTAGAGAATAACGGGTGCGTTGCAGTTATTAATATTTAAACCTTTCAAAAAATTACGATGTTCAACTAAGAAATATCTGAGAAGTACATGCTGGGCTACATCTCGATTCAATTAAAAGTGAGTTAAATCATTTTAGTTCAGTGAAAAGTGGCTGAATAAGTGCGATATTAGAATTATAGTTTATATCAAAACATTGGAAGAGTCATCAAGGTATTTAAATAAGTAGTTAAAATCGCCTAAACTCTTCATCCTAAAAAATTAAATTATAGTCAGGTAAAGCTAAGACGGGACGGGTACATCTACTTTGTTTCTAGCCAGAGAAAACCAAACTTTTCTCAATAAAACTGAGAATATCATAAGGTGTAACAATCCCGCGTACATAAATATTCAGCGAACTTGAAACCTAGGCATTCCAGAAAATATTACCTCTTGTATTCTAACCTTGCAGTTATAGGAAGTTAAAAATATTCCAAATTGCCAACACAAATTAGTTTCCTAGAATTAGTCATGTTCTAAATCTAAACGAAATATTCGGATTTGCGTACTCGAAATCTTTGTTCAAAATAAATATACATTATAGGCTGTTTACGAAAATAGGGGCAAAATTTGAGCATATTAGTCTTTGTACCATACCAAGCGTTTTGTCTAAAAAAGTTACTATGTAAAGTTCTTACATTATAGCAAGATGCAAGTAGAAAGGTGCATGGGTATAATTGAAATGGTAGTTTATGTTCCGTAATGTGACGAGTTGGCTACAATCTCTGCAACTTTAAAAGCAAGTAACCTAAAAACAGGGAATGGCGATAACCTATAGAACGGTATTCTGCTCTAATTTTGACACTGTATAGGTTGCTTTAGTACCACCTTATATAGAAATAGGATGAATAATACTAG